>CP125976.1:40392298-40514722 GCA_030063025.1 Avena longiglumis | reverse complement strand
TGATTAATTTGCATTATGTGGCCAAGATTCCAATAGGTTGTATTTCTAGCATGCCTATTATGATTGATCTTGGACACAAATATAATATGAGGCAAAATTTATGTGACTACCAATGATTAGATATGCACTACAAGCTACTAGAAGCGTTGATGCTTTCGAACCAGGTTACATCATCTATTCTAGGTGATGGAACTTGGTTCGATAGTATCACTCGCTTCATGATGTCAATGATTTGTGCTATGATGCAATTGTACTTTATTATTTGAACGTAGCTTGTGATGACACCTAGTAAAATGTGTTCATAGAGCTGGTGCTCTAGGAACCGGATGGTATGCACAAAATATTGGATGTGCACGTCATCTGGTTCCATATAGCACCAGGTCTATCTTGTTTGTGCTAGTTATTCTGAATCTGAGCATCGTTTTTTGCTTCCTTTGGCCGATGATTACTTAAGTAGCACAATGACATGCAAGGGATCCTCTCCATGAACAAAATTGTGCGCTAACCAAAACATTGTTCATTTTTGTTGCTCATGGGGAGAATCTCTTTGCTTGTTGTGCCATTGCATATGTGGCCTATTTTCTACTAGTGCATCATCCACATGTGAGTCACCCACATTCCTAAATGCAGTGGTAGTGGATTTGAGCCTCCGATACATGTATTCATGGTCCTCACCATCCTTCATATAGAATCCTTCGGCTTCATTGCTCAATGCATCATATCAGTTCCTTCTCATGCTATTATTTCCAACAAACAACTCAACAAGAGCATCCCAAGCTTCCTTGGTCGTGTTGAGGTGTTCAATGTGAGGGAAATCTTTTGGCCCCAACCCTAGTTGTATCATGTGCAAAGCGGTGGCATTGAGTTGACTATTTACCACTTCTCTTCTTGTTAAATTGTTTGGATCCACAATTTTGAGTCCATCTTCAATAATGTTCCACAAGTTAATGCAAGAGCTGCACACATGAGATTTCATTAGAACTTGCCATTGAGAAAAAGTATGTGCAGCTAGCTTAGGTGGGTCTCCTCTATTGTTTATATGTGGGTGAGGGATAGGAGGGTCGAGAGAGTATCATCCGAGAACCTCATGGTGATCTACCTTCCCACCATGCTTTTTGGTGGAGGGGTTAGTGTTGTCATTATCACCCATCACCACAAGTGGGTGATTGTAACATCGAATTAGAGCTTAGAAATAAGCTGAACACAGGTGTGTGAATTGCATTCATGCATAGAAAATCTGAATAATTTTCGCGCTTTTAAATAAAAACTTGTCAAAGTGATTGAAGATTATCTTAACTTGATGGAATGCAAGTAGATCATCAAGTTGACCGCGATAAGTTTCAATATGATCTTTGCTAAAACCTTATTTTGGGTAAACATGATTTGATCTAAGGGTAGATCAAATGTAATAAAATTAAACCATAATACATTACTTAATGATTTATATTTGATCATTAGGTGATCATATCATAATGACACTGGGAGGGGGTGATTCTGTACTACCTTCAATCGTTCATAACAAACCATGTTGTGCATTGTACTAGGTAGTACAGAGTCCTCTCCCTAGTGTTTGTGTGCACCTCATATATGAGGCCTTTATTACTTTGCACAACACTCTTCATAATATCCTTCTTCGGACGATGATTAATTTGCATTATGTGGCCAAGATTCCAATAGGTTGCATTTAGCATGCCTATTATGATTGATCTTGGACACACAATGCATAATATGAGCAAAATTTATGTGACTACCAATGATTAGATATGCACTACAAGCTCTTTGGGCGTTGATGCTTTCGAACCTGGTTACATCATCTATTCTAGGTGATGGAACTTGGTTCGATAGTATCATCAACGCTTCATGATGTCAATGATTTGTGCTATGAGGCAATTGTACTTTATTATTTGAGCGTAGCTTGTGATGACACCTAGTAAAATGTGTTCATAGAGCTGGTGCTCCGAACCGGATGTATGCACAAAATATTGGATGTGCCGTCATCCGGTTCCATAGCACCAGGTCTATCTTGTTTGTGCTAGTTATTCTGAATCTGAGCATCGTTTTTGCTTCCTTTGGCCGATGATTACTTAAGTAGCACAATGACATGCAAGGGATCCTCTCCATGAACAAAATTGTGCGCTAACCAAAACATTGTTCATTTTTGTTGCTCATGGGGAGAATCTCTTTGCTTGTTGTGCCATTGCATATGAGGCCTATTTTCTACTAGTGCATCATCCACATGTGAGTCACCCACATTCCTAAATGCAGTGGTAGTGGATTTGAGCCTCTGATACATGTATTCATGGTCCTCACCATCCTTCATATAGAATCCTTGACTTCATTGCTCAATGCATCATATCGGTTCCTTCTCATGCTATTATTTCAACAAACAACTCAACAAGAGCATCCCAAGCTTCCTTGGTCGTGTTGAGGTTTTCAATGTGAGGAAATCTTTGGCTCAACCCTAGTTGTATCATGTGCAAAGTGGTGGCATTGAGTTGACTATTTACCAGTTCTCTTCTTGTTAAATTGTTTGGATCCACAATTTTGAGTCCATCTTCAATAATGTTCCACAAGTTAATGCAAGAGCTGCGCACATGAGATTTCATTAGAACTTGCCATTGAGAAAAAGTATGTGCAGCTAGCAGTTGGTCTTCTATTGTTTATATGTGGGTGAGGGATAGGAGGGTCGAGAGAGTATCATCCGAGAACCTCATGGTGATCTACCTTCCCACCATCCTTTTTGGTGGAGGGGTTAGTGTTGTCATTATCACCCATCACCAAATAGGTGGTGATTATAACATCCCAGCATTAGAGCTTAGAAATAAGCTGAACACAGGTGTGTGCATTGCATTCATGCATAGAAAATCTGAATAATTTTCGCGCTTTTAAATAAAAACTTGTCAAAGTGATTGAAGCTTCTCTTAACTTGATGGAATGCAAGTAGATCATCAAGATGACTGCGATAAGTTTCAATATGATCTTTGCTAAAACCTTATTTTGGGTAAACATGATTTGATCTAAGGGTAGATCAAATGTAATAAAATTAAACCCTAATACATTACTTAATGATTTATATTTGATCATTAGGTGATCATATCATAATATTCATTATAATCACTCATGAATACCAAGTTAAGGATATAACACAAGTTATCAGAGTGTAACAACTATATCTTAATCTCATCTACATATACCATGAGTATCATGGAAATACCTAATTTTAACTCTCTAGTGAGATTGAGTAGGAAAGAAACCAAAGTTAAGATCATTCACCATATATCTTTCTTTCCATATCAATCTTTATCATCTCTGAATCCTATCCTTATAATTGTTGTTCATCAATATGAGTAATCAATTATTGATTCACCAATTCTTAACTTATCAATTTTTGATCTATCAACTCTTGTCCTATTATAGCATTCACTTAAGGCTTATAAACAAAGAAGTCAGAGGTAAATAGTGATGATAGTTCTAGATGTTATCTATAGGATGGGAGTGATAGGAGGAAATCAAATCAATATGGTAACAAAGAAGATTACAAGGATGAAGTCTGAAGATAGTTACCAGGAGTAGTCCTATTGGATCAGGTAGGTATAGTCAATGAATTATATCTCTTAATCCAATAGAGCTAAACATAAGATAATTAGAATACAACTGTAGTGTTGTATTGAAGAAGCCTTATTTAGTCAATTAGAAACATGAACCATAAAGGATCAAGGGATCATAATGATCATGCCTTACTCACCAATATTGAATGCTTATACCAAGTATAAGTGACATTGGTGGATAAAACATGATTGAACCAGAGTATAGATTTATTATCCTAGATTAGTCATTACAAGTCACATTAATATAATGTGAGGTTGGAATGTTAGATATTGGAGTTAAGTAGAGAGAAGAAAGTATGATTAAAATAATGTTAGAGCAACATTGAATTAAAGAAGTAGTATTTTCCTCTTGGGAAATACTAAACACTAGAGAGTAGAACTTGATATAAACCTCTACTAGAGTAGTATTTGTGATGGATGATTTAGGAAGGGTATGAATGGAGTTAGAGGTAACCACTTGTTGGGTTAGAGATTATTAATAGTAGAATAGTCATATAGCCAAGTATAAATATGAGAATATTATGAAAGCTTTAGTGTTAAGCACATTGCATTTATAAATGGATTTAGAATAATAAAGGGTGGATAAGAAGTTTCTATAAAGTAGAGCTCATCATATTAGTACATGATGATGGACATAAAAAAATAATATATCTAGGAGAGGAATTCCTTAATCGAAGTTCTAATTATGAAGTATAGAAGATAGGAATTCGTAAACATTAAACCCTAAATCTATAATCAAACTTAACATCCATCCCATCATTGATCTACCATCTTGCTTCCTCAATGTTTCATAGGAATATTTTCCTATAACCAATCAATTAAGCATATTTTTCTCATCTCCAATTATCATCATCATAGGTGCTTAGGAACCATCATTATCAATTCTTTCTCATAAGTTAGCTTAGGAAACAATTCCACTCTTTTACTTTAAATGGTGATATCATTTATGATTATAAACATAAAGATAATAGGTCTTACCATTCAACTTTATTCACAATTTTAAAAGGATATAAATATATTAAAACTTCCATAATTCATGGTAAACATTTTACAAACTTCATCACTCCAAATAAAAGTGAAAACAATATTATAGAAAGATTTTAAGGTTTTAAACAAAATTCTAAAAACCTAGTCCTTAATTATTTTACTTAATATATAATTTTGAATAAAATTATGGGTATTGAAAAATACTAAGATAAGTAGATCAATCTATTAGTATAATTACCTCTGGAATATTTTAAATGCTGTATAGAAATTATGGTATTTAAACATGTGGAAATACAAATCTAAAAACAAAACAGAAAATGAAAAAAGGAATAAAACCAGGAAAAACAGAGGGAACACCCAATCTGGCCCACGGCCCATTCCCTCTTCTCTCTATTCAGCGCAGTGGTGAGCCAATCTTTCTTCGCTCCGCCAGACCACGGAGGCCCAACAGCAGCCCATACCCCTTCGTTGTCTTTTCCCCATCTTCCTCCTCGCCGACGGATCGAGCAAGCAGCTCGCTGTCGAGCTCCGCCGTTGGCGTCGCCAGATTCGAGAGGCACTTCTCGCCCTCTGAAACCCCTTGCCTCGCTGGGGCGAAGGGCCACGGGCTGCGCCATTACTTCTCCTCCCTTCTCCAGCGCGCAAACCCTAACTCCAGAGCTCTCAGACGTCGTCGAGCCCTGCTGTCTCCGGCCGCCTCGAGCCTCACCGTGGCTCCTCGAAGCTTCGCCTCGCCGCGGTGAGCAGCCTCGTAGGAGGAATCGACGCGGGAAGCTTCCAATCGTCGACAAGGACACCACCTTCCCGAGCTCCGACCACCGCTTCCTTCCTCGATTCCGGCATACCACGTGGTCGCCTTGCCTCGGCACCACCACCATCATGCTCCTGGTGAGCCACCGGTACTCAAGCACCCTTATGTTTTCTCTCTTTTCCTCTGAATCGACCTCCCCGCAAGAGACCGACGCCGCCGCCGCTCGCCATCGTTGCATCGCCGTCACCAGTGATCGTTCCAAGGCAGCGCCACCACTTTAATGCACCCCGCGGCGCCCTTTTCCCGTCTAGCCCAAGCACAGCCCCGCGCAGACAGCCGATTCGCGGATCCAAGCTTGGTCTGAGGATGAACATGGAGTGATGTCAGCATGACGTCACGCTGATGTCATATTCCGATTTTATTTATTTTAGAATTTGGAATAATGTTTCTGTATTAAATAAAAGCATAAAGATGATATGGCATATGTCCCACCAGTCAGTGACTGGGGGTAGGTTAGGCTCTGGTGAGAAAAACCTTTCAGTCTATGCTGACATCAGCATTACCATAAACACATTTAATAATTTAATTAAGAAATTCATAAAACGATTACATTTTGTAAATTTGATATATTTTGTTTTATATATCAGAAAAATACATATAATATATGAAAATGTTTAGAAAAATAAAATCTACAACTTAAAACTATTATTAAATATTATTATGATGATTATTTAAGTAAATATTATTTAATAATACTTTATAAAGTCTTAATACTTTGATAATTAATATTTTAATAATAGTAAATGTTAAAAATCTAAATAAAATACTAAAAATCTTAGAAAACTAATAATTAAAGTTTAAAACTATAATCATGCATTATTATTCATCTTAATTAAATATTTATTATTTATTAAGTAATTTTAAAGTAATAAACCTTATTAAAATCATATCTTATTATTTATAAATCATAAAAATAAATGTAATATACCAGAATGATCACAAAAATAATAACTACATGTTGAAAATGTAATATTCCACTTTTGAGTTAAAAAAGTTAAACAATTTCATAACTTAAATTTAAACCTATTTCTTTAGTTAATAATTCATATTATGTTAAATAAAATTTGTTAATATTTCTTAAATTAACCAATTAAATGTAATAAATAGTATTAATCTTAAATACTAACATTATGTGGTCAAAATGATTTAACACCATTTAAATGCAATCTTGTTGAATGATCTTTCAACAATAAGTAGAAATTATTTTATAAAAGAATTCTTATTTAATATAAAATCTCTAAGAATAATTTGTAAAGAAATAAAACCTATTCGTTTACTTTAACCACAAGTTTATAAACAAATTAAAACACTTTAGGTGAGTTCATAAGTAATACATAATATTGTTTACTTATTCATAAACCATAACCACATCCTTATCGGAAAATAAAGCCCTTTATACATTTACAATACAAAGAAACCACTACCAAATAAAAGTATAATCCTTCCTAAATAACTCTAAAGGAAACATTATAAAGTAAATAAGCTACAAATATTATAAGCATAATACCTTAAGTCCATCTATGTCTTTAAAGTTAACTTTAGTCTATAATACTTTAATTAATGCTAAAGACTTTAATATATACTTTATAGTTAACTTTGGTCTGTTATAATTAAATTGTAAAGCATCTTAATACCAAACCAACCCAGTTAAAAACCAAGATAGATAAGTCTAAAATACTACTAATTTCATTATTCCAGTAAAGGCTATTCTTTCTAACTTAAGAACTATAACTAAAAAGAACACCTCATAAGGTTAACTTAAAAGCTTAAATGCTTCTGCTTAATTGAGTAAGATTTTCTTCAAAAGTTATTCATTTTGCCACTTCAATCAACATATGACAATTAATAGTAAACACTTTACTTTATACTTTACTTGTATAATAAGATTGTTCATACTTAAATTCTTTATAAGTGGCATTACTTGTAAAGTAAAACTTGAAGATAAACAATTAAGATGTAAGCAACCTTGAGTAGCATTCCATACTATGTATTTTATTGTTGTATAAATACATGTTGTATTCCACACACTCACAAGCCTTAATAAGAAGCACATGTATGAAACTTAATTTAAAGGGGCAACACATTCCAAAAACCCTTTCGATGTCAAACCCTAGATCAACGTTATCCTCGGGATTCGTTTATCAACTTGCATTACATTACTTATGCATAAAAGCATCTTGCTTCTTTAAACATTATTCCTTACTGGACCAATGATGCTGATTTCATATATTGGATCTTTTATATTGTCTTGAAGACCGTGAGTGCATCATCTTGCAGCACAAAAGGCAAGTTCACACTTGCTCATGTCCTTTGATTATTTTCTCAGAAAGTATTTTACAAATCCGGTGTTGTCATCACGCATTTGAAAAAGGATGAAAACACTATTTTCATAATAATGTGATTATAGGTTATTTACCATGAGGTAATAACCTACTATAAGAGTTCCGGTGGTAAAGGAACATATTATCTAGGACTTAACAACCAATGTCGCTAGTGATTCTTACTTTGTATATTACTGGCGTTGACCATGAGATTTGGAATGGGATGAAGAAGTCATTTGTATCTTTCCCTCTCACATGGAGTTGGATGGGTCGTGGTGTTATCACTGTGAGTATGCATATTATTTATGGTAATTCGTAGAGGATATGCAGCATATGGCTGTGAGCCCTCAACGTCCCACGATAGTTTCGGCATCTGAACGGTCTGTACCGCCATTGCCGTAATTCAATAGGTGGGTTGGCGTACACCAAGGAGACATGCGGGGTCACGGAGAAGGCAGTGATTGGCTTGGGTCTTAGTCTGGGCCTCACACCAAGGAAGTGTGAATGGGTTCGCGGCCCGTATGTGCAACAAAGCTAATATCTCTCATGGGTAAAGTGATGCACCTCTGCAGAGTGTAAGAACTGTAACTTGTTACTCCCTGTTCCGGGAAGGAGCTACGAACGCGGCGGGAAAGGAACCCCATGAAGGTTCTGGTAACCCCGTGAAGGCTGACGGACATAGTTTTTCAGAATAAAAGCAACCTTTAAAGAAATGATTACGAAAACTTGCATTGCCTACGACCTACGGTCTATGGCCGTAGTTATAGTGCATCAAACACTCCTTTTCTAGTGAACTTGCTGAGTACGCTCGTACTCAACGTATCTTCTTAACCCTTGCTAGGTTCTGAAGCCCGTATAGACGATGTCTACATCAAGTTATGCTCCAGGAATCATCATCAAAAGCTCGAGCTCTTCAATAAAGTTAAGGAAGGCAACATATACATCAACTCAAGTGAAGACAAAGTTGCTGATTAGATAAGAATAGAATTTCTAACCATAGAACCTACTTCTATAGAGTATTGCAATAGCAGCAATGCAAGCCAGTAGTTCAACTACTAGTTTTATAAGTATGGTAGCTATGAGTTATTTATTCTTGATTCTTCTTCATAAGAAGTTTCCTTCTCCCTCTTTAACCTAGAGTGTTCTCTGGATCTTGTGTAAAGAGTTGAGTTGTAACCTATAGTCATGTCTTGGACCTGCTATGTTTCTGTTGTACTACTCTAAGGGATGTAATACTAGTGAACGGTGTTTCATTGGTGTTATGTCAACGACTAGAGTATACTACATCATGCAGTGGTATGCTGGGTCACCGCAGTGATCCCAGGGCATTCACCTTTGGAAGTGGTGGAGGTTCCTCTCGAGGAGGAGGAGGTGAGGCAAATTTATCTTTAACAAGTTGCTCGACTAGGTCGCACAATTGTTTGATTTCGTTGCCTAGGGAGGATCTCAAGATTGATTCCAACTTCTTGAGATCCTCCATGGACACTATGTTACTAGCCTCACTCCCTCCTTCTCCATCTTGTCTACCCATATACTCTTAGGTAGTAAAGCCTGAATAAAGACCCGAAGCTCTGATACCAATTGAAAGTATCGTATGGGCACTTGGAGGAGGGTGAATAGGTGCTACTTCAAATTTTACTCTTTTTCAAGTTAGGGATTGACACAAAAGGTAAATTCTCTAGATTATGCAACTAAGGTGAATTTACCTATATGACAACCTAGCACAAACACTAAGCAAGAACAAGATAAGTAAAGTGCGGTAAAGGATAGAAGTAACCAAAGTGGAGCACGCGGAGACACAAGGATTTATTTCCCGCGGTTTCTTCCTTTTGAGGGGAAGTACATCTTCTTTTGGAGAGGGGATGGTTTCAAACCACCAATGCCACGAGAGGCCTCCCTTGTTCTTCGGTGAACCTCACCCCAAGGGGATCGATTTACTTGTTCCACTATATTGGAAACCTTCAAGGTGGAAGCCGACACCTTTACAACAAGTTAGAGGTACACATCCACAAATGAATTGGAGGCTCTCGAATGCAAGCAAGCTATCACAACAATCAAATACAAGCTTGTAAGAACCAAATCAACAACTAGGGTTTCCAAGAAACACAAGCAAGGGGCCCTCAAATGAATGAGGGGGAAATGGAAATCTCTTTTGGTGAAGATGTAGATCACGGCCTCCTCCGTTGATTCTCCAAATATCAAGAGGTTTGGATGGTTGGAGGAGGAGATCCCTTTGATTTGGTGGCTCAGCTTTAGGGTTCTTAAGGTTGGGGAACGAGCAGCCTCCAGAGGTAGAAGAAGGGGCCTTTATATAGGCCCCTGGAAATGTAGCCATTGGAAGTCACTTAACGGACAGATCCTCAGAGAAATGTCTCGGACGGTCACCGCCACACTCCATCCGCAACTTGTCGGACACTCCGTCCTGGCAAAGTATGCGGCCAGAGTCCGGGCAGTGTCTAATATAGGACATAGACAGTTTCGTGCTTCGACAAAAATCACAAAGTCGGACACTCCGACTGGATCTAGCAGGACATTCCGGCTAGGCCGGATAGTCCGGCCAAAACGTTTCCTCCCGATCAACTGATTCTTAGGAATATATTTTCCCTTAGTAAGCCATAATATCATTCAGCTGAAATATTAGTCTGTCCTGAAACATTCAACAGCTGATTAAAATATCCTAGTGTTGTCAACAAACATCAAACCAAATCTGAAGGGCATAAATGCCCTTTCACACGTGACCAAGGATGGCGTGGTACAGTGATGGCCAGTCGACCACCTCAAACTTGAGTCGCTCGTGCCTAAAGTTCTTGGGGTTGCCGAAGACAATGTCGAGCCATACTTTACCAAGGGGGTAAACTCCCTTTCCTGGTATGATGTCGTGGAAGGTGGTGTCGGATGTTTCTAGGTTGGAGAGTGGGATCTGCATGGCTTCCAAGGTGCTGGCGAACATAATATTTATGCCTCTACCACCGTCCATGAACACATGACTCATCTCTAAACTGCCGATCTGAGCCTCCAGCACCAGGGCAGAGTGACCTGGGCGAGGGATTTGGCGTGGATGATCGTATCGATCAAAGGTGATGCATGGTTCAGAGCCTCTAAGGTACATAGGAATGGCAGGTGGGGATGTGTCAGCCATGTTTATCTGGCGGGTGATCGTCTTTTTGGGTCCTGTTGGACGAACGTCCCTTCTGGATTATCATGGTACCCAATGCGCATGGGTACTGTTCTCCTCCGTTGTTCTGGACTGGCGCAGCCACATGCTATGTGGGTCCTCCGAGCGGTGGTGGTGGGGCACCATATGCAATGGGCCCGGGGACGGAATCGTACCCCTGGTTTTCAACGTCACGCCGTAGCTGGGCATAGCCGTCGTGCAGGTTTTGGAACTCCCGGCAATCCTTGAGCATGTGGCTAGATTTCTTTTTGTCATCCTGTTTGTCGATGTAGAAGTGTATGCTACAAGGACTTGACAGCTTCTCCATCAAAGATGGTTCATCATCATGGAAGCAACGCTGCCATGACTATGTGGCCTTTCCGCTGTCGCGATAGCTACTATTGTGGTTTTCGTTGTTGCGGTGGTTGGCGTAGCCAGCGTGACCACGTTGAGTTCCTCGCGGTCGTCATAACCGCGCACTCTCTGCTTCCCACGGCGGTCACATCTGCAGCCGAGGTCATCCTTGTCATCCGAGCATGATCGGTTGTTGTGGAAGACATCCTCGCCATTGGCCCAACGATTAGCGATGTCCATCAGGTGATCAATGGTTTTGGGCTTAATGCGGCCTAGCTCCTCCCTGAGCTCACGGTGCCACATGTAGCCGTTGAATGCATCGATTGCCCTCTCTTCAGAGATGTCCTCCGCTGAATTTTTGATGACGGACCATTGTTGGATGTAGGAGCAGATTGACTAGTTGGACCTTTGGCATCAGGCACGCAACTCCTCGACTAAGGCCGGCCATTTGCAGGTGCCCTTAAAGTTGTGGATGAAACTGTAGACCAACTCTTCCTAGCTGTGGATGGATCCAGAGGGGATATTGTTGAGCCAGACTCACGCCGCGCCATTCAGCTGCAGCTGAAGGCATTGCATGGCTATGCTCTTGCTTCCGCCATGTAGCTTGACTGAAGAGATGTGGTCGTCCAGCCAAATATTCGACTCCTATAGGCCGTAAAACTTTGGGTTATCCGAAGGGAGTTTGAAGCCCTTAGGCATCCAAGATTGCCGTATGGCTCAATTTGAAGCATATAAGCGTCGTGAGCTCCGTGTGCTCTTCCTCCGACTCCGTGAAAGCACGTCGCGGCGCATCTTGTTGACTTTGCTCTGCGGTGAGATCACGAGCATCATAGTTGTAACTCCGCGCGCCTTGGCTCGCGCATCGCCATGACGAGTCATGGTCGTCTTTGTCGGATGGCGTTGTGGTTCCTGCGAACATCACCGCTTTCTTTGATTCGAGTCGCCTCCTGTCGGTAGCGGCTCCAACAAGCCCGAGCTTGCGATTGCGACCTGTGGAAGGCGGATCGAGGATCCCGGTCGGTGGTTGGTTGGCGAGCAGGTACGTAGTAGCTGCTATAACCATGGCCTGCGGTGTTTTGGGCATCATATTGCCCTGCGAGTCCACCGACATGAACAACAGGTCGAGGGCCTTATGGCCTCGTGCCTCGCCTCTGGTCCCATGTGTTCCAGCCGAAAGAGACTTTTGTGGGTGTCGTGGGCGCCATTATCCTTTTAGGGGTATCTGCCGATGGAGGAGAGTGCTTCCCATCGGGCACTTGACTCATCGGCTGCTCGTCTGCGCTGCTCGAGATGATCCTGTTGCGGGACTTGTAAATTGTGCTCCTGTACGAGGAGCCAATGGTAACCCATCAGAATGTCACGGGAGGCGTTGAGTGGAAGGGGGTTGCCTCGCACGGCCTCTCTGACTCTCTCCCACTAGGACACATTAAGGCGGATCTGCTAACGAACCGCGTCGCCACCGTTGGCGGCGTTGGGAGGGATGCCCCTGTTGGGATTTGGAGGGACGCTTCCATTGGGATTCAGAGGGGCGCCTCCGTTGGGATTCAGAGGGAGACTACCATTGGCGTTCAGAGGAGGGCCACCGTTGGCGTTGATGTTTGGAGGGTGGCCTCCGTTTCCAGTGTTGGGATTTCTTGGTCAGCCTTGTTGCTATCGTTGCCGTGGGCATCGTAGGCATTGACAACGACCGCGTACATGAAGCGATGGGGGAGATCGTTGCTCCCGCAACTTTCTGGTTCGGATTCGTAGGCTCCCTCCTCGTTCGGTGGGTCGCAAAGATCAGAATTTCAACTATTGTCGCTATCCAAGTCATACATAATCATGGGTGTGCTAAGCGCGGCGATCGGTGGCACCCATGAAGCAGGTGCGATCACCGATGGCTCCACCCATTTAGGAAGGCGAAGCATGCCGATCTGGCCGACCTGGAAGCATAGGCTCCCACGCATCATGTCGACTCAATCTCCTATGGAATCGAAGGCCGAGTGAGTTGCCGGCGAGTGCACGGTGAAGTCCAAGGCGACGAATAGGAGATGCAAAATCGAAGATCGCAAGTGATGGGGTCATCACAATCGCAACATCAGCATCCCCAGTTCTCACAGACAACGTTAATTGACGAGGTTTCGACTCGCCAATGCCCATTGTTATGGACTTGGGTTTTGGAGAAGAGGGGAATGCTGGAGATCATGGAACGCCTAATAAATAAGCAATACGGGACACGAGATTTACCCAGGTTCGGGCCCCCAGAGGGAAACCTTACTCCTATTCTTGATTGATGGCAAAACCAAAGGTTACAGGAGTGCGCAGATGAGATCTAGCGGATGATTATGCTAGGTTTTTTTTGTGTGTTTTCCTCCTCGACGTGCCCTCATGGACTTTATATAGGGAGGCCAGGTCTGGGGGTAGGTCGAGTCGGTTACAGATTAGGGTTTTACCCTTTAAACTTTCTATCTAAAGCTAGTCGTATCTTCAAGGAATCACATCCTTTATGGGCCTGGGCCATCCGAATCTCTTTCGGCCTTCGTCATCAGGGGTATGTCATTATGTGGGCTTCTATTGGGCCAGACTGGATAGAATAACGTTGGGCACCCATTGGACATACTCATGTCAGCATCTATCCAGAATAAAAACCAAACACACAAAGGGGCATAATAAATAAATTGTGCAATTATATGAACATATGCAACAAGCAAAACAAAGTATGCCATGGCAATGATTTGACAATTGCATGGTATAACCTAGCATGGCATGAGTGAGGCGTGGGGTACAATAATAAAACATTTTATTAATTATTTAGTCATGTTATGCTTGCATAAACCTTGCTGCCTCCTTAATATTTATATGATGCATGCTTCAATTCATATCATGGAACACATAGTTATAACTGTAGGGTTTGCAGCATAGAAAACAAAAAAATTCCTACGATGTGAAATATGTACCAAGATCTATCTACTAGATACAAACAACTGGCGGATGTATATCCA
The DNA here is from genome assembly GCA_030063025.1 of Avena longiglumis. Taxonomy (NCBI): domain Eukaryota; kingdom Viridiplantae; phylum Streptophyta; class Magnoliopsida; order Poales; family Poaceae; genus Avena; species Avena longiglumis. Next base: position 40,500,506 of record CP125976.1, on the reverse strand, counting down.
TAGAGAACATACCCTTGAAGACCGACAAAGCTTAACGAGTTCGACTCGTGGTTAATGTAGACGATCTCTTGCCGATCTCAAGATCGAGAGGAAGTCCTAAGCGCGCAAATCAGCGCGATCCGTGCTCGCACACACCGTCCGAGGCACCGAGCAACCTCCGCCTCCTCGCTCAGCGATGCGGAAAGACAACTCTTTCTTGCCGAATAGGCAGGAACATGTATCTCGCTAGTCCGAGACCATGGGGATAAATTCTAGGGGAGAGATCTTTCACGAGGAGGTGTGAGTGAGAGAGGAGAGGGGTGCCTTTATAGGAGGAGGAACCCCAAGGGGTGGCCGCATGGGGCTGCCCCTTGCCCTCCCCTCTTTGTGTGGGTGGACACTCCACTCACAAAAATCCATTCAAATCCCTCCACTCAAAATCCCACTCAAACTTGCTATTAAATTTCCACCAAATTTAATGCAAACTCTCATTAAATAAAACTCTTTTATTTATTCAGAATTTTGTCAATTACTTTAATGACAAACATTCACATATAACCCCTTGCTAGAAATCTATTTCACATGCATAACCTCTTTATGCAATTTCACCCGAAAACCTGTTTCGGTATCTAGTGAAATAAATTCCTACGCTTGTTTATTCTTTTGGCATGAAACTTTTGCTCCAATTGGATGTCGGTGTCCCTTAAGTGTGTCACCCTACGGTTCGTGAATAATGCGGACATGATCGAGACCCCTCTCAGATCAATAATCAGAAGCGGGACCTAGAGACCCATACTGACTCCCACACATTCAACGATGACTTTCTTGTGATCGTCGGAACCTTTTACGCTAGTATCTTAATCCCTTTCTTTCGCGATATATTACATGTCCGAGATTAGATCATCGGTATCTCCATACCTAGTTTGATCTCGTTACTAACATGCACTCTTTTCTCGTTCCCGTGATATAACATTCTAGTGATCAAATCACTTGCTTGCAAGCTAACCAATGTGATATCACCGAGAGGGCCTAGAGTATATCTATCTGTCATCGGGATGAACAAATTCCACTCTCGATCCATGGGCCTCAACATAACACTTTATTAGTACTGAACCCATCTTTATAATCACCATGTTACGGTGTGACGTTTGATGTTATCAAGAAACTCTTCCGGTGTTAGTGATTGACATGATCTCATGGTCTAAGGATTAGGATCACTTCGTAAGTTGTTATAGCAATATAAACTCAATGACTTTGATCGTAATGCTATACTTTGGATGAATTTTCATCACATCATTACACTAATGTTGTGATCCTGTTATTAATAACATCCAATGTCTATGATCAGGAAACCTTGATCATCTTGTTAATCAACGAGCTAGTTTATGAGAGAGGCATAACTAGCAACTTTCTGTTTGTTTATTAAACACACATGTATTAATGTTTCCATATTAATACAATTATAGCATGCAAAATAAACATCTATCATATACTTGGAATACACATAATAAACACTTTATTATTGCCTCTCAGGGCATATTCCTAGGTCTCCCACTTGCACTAGAGACAATAATCTAGTTACATAGTGATAAATCTAACACCCATTGAGTTCTGGTGTTGATCATGTTTTGCTCTAGGAGAGTTTTAGTCAACGGATCTGCTACATTGAGATCCGTGTGTACTTCTAAATCTTTATATCTCCATCCTTGACATGCTCGGGGATGGAGTGAAACCGGCGCTTAATATGCTTTGAATGCTTGTGAGACCTTGGCTCTTTGGCATTGGCAATGGCACCATTGTTGTCACAATAGATCACCATTGGCTCCAACGCGTTTGCAACCACTCCTAGTTCGGATATGAACTCCTTCATCCAAACCGCTTCCTGAGCCGCTTCTGAAGCAGCAACATATTCAGCCTCTGTTGTTGATCCCGCCACCACAGGTTGTTTGGAGCTCCTGCAACTAACCGCTCCGCCATTCATGAGAAATACATATCCGGATTGAGACTTAGAGTCATACGGATCGGTGTCAAAGCTTGCGTCGACATAACACTTAGAGCTCTTCTTCACCTCCGTATACAAGAAACATATCCTTAGTTCTTCGTAAGTACTTAAGGATATTCTTGATCGCTATCCAGTGTTCTGAACCTGGATCCGATTGGTACCTACTAGTCAAACTAATAACATGTGCCACATTCGGTCTTGTACATAGCATGGCGTACATTATAGAGCCTATGGCTGAAGCATAGGGGACTTTGTCCATTATCTCTCTTTCTTCCGCCGTAGCCAGACTTTGAGTCTTACTCAATGTCTTGCCTTGCAACATAGGTAAGAACCCCTTCTTACTTCCGTCCATTTTAAACTTCTTTAAAATCTTATCAAGGTATGTACTTTGCGATAGCCCTATTAGGCGCCTAGATCTATCTCTATAGATCTTTATGCCTAATATGTATGACGCTTCACCTAGGTCCTTCATTTAAAATTTGATGTTTAGATAACTTTTAACACTGTTTAAAAGATCTATATCATTTCCGATCAATAATATGTCATCCACATATAATATCAGAAATGCCACATTGCTCCCACTCACTTTCTTGTAAATACAAGCTTCTCCATAAGTTTGGACAAATCCAAACTCTTTGATCACCTCATCAAAGCAGAGATTCCAACTTCGTGATGCTTGCTTCAATCCATAGATGGATCGTTGAAGCTTGCACACCTTGTTAGCATCCTTAGGATCGACAAAACCCTTTGGTTGTATCATATACAACTCTTCTTCAATATTACCATCGAGAAACGCGGTTTTGACATCCATCTTCCATATCTCATAATTGAAATATGCAGCAATTGCTAACATAATCCTAACTGACTTTAGCATCGCTACGGGAGAGAATGTCTCATTGTAGTCAACTCCTTGAATTTGTCGAAACCCGCTGCGACAAGTCGAGCTTTATAGATGGTCACATTACCATCAAGATCAATTTTCCTTTTGAAAATCCATTTGTTCTCCACGGCCTTTCGTGGAGGTAAGTCTACCAACTTCCAAACTTGATTTTCATACATGGATTCCATCTCGGTTCATGGCTTCTTACCATTTGTTGGAATCAAGGCTCATCATCGCTTCTTCATATGTCGCAGGTCATCATTTTCATCAACCATGAAATTCATGGATTTCCGTCTGTTTCAGCGTCTGCATCTAGACCTGCGAGGTTCGGTAGTATTCTCTTTCGAGTTTCATGATCATTATCATTAGTTCCCTCTTCAATGGTGGAGCCAACTCCTAAACGACTTCCGCTGCGCTACTGCCATACTTTGAGAGAAGGTTCAATAACCTTCGAGTTCTACCTTCCGACTACTCACACCTTTCATGAGAAACTCTTTCTCTAGAAAGGATCCATTCTTGCAACAAAACTTTGCCTTCGGATCTCTGATAGAAGGAATACCCAATAGTTTCTTTAGGGTATCCTATGAAGACGCATTTTCCGCTTTTGGGTTCAAGTTTATCCGATTGAAGTTTCTTCACATAAACATCGCGTCCCCAAACTTTAAAATGACTTAGGTTTGTTTCAAACCACAATTCATACGGTGTCTTTTCAACGGTTTAGATGGTGCTGATTTAAAGTGAAAGCGGTTTCTAGTGCATAACCCCAAAATGACAATGGCAAGTCCGTGGAGACATCATAGATCGAACCATATCCAATAAAGTACGATTACGACGCTCGACACACCATTTATCTGTGGTTTTCAGCGGTGTGAGTTGTGAAACAATTCCACTCTTTCATGTGAGTGCTAAACTCGTAACTTAGATACCCACCTCCGGTCGGACCAGAAATTTGATCTTTCTATTACGATGATTTTCCACTTCAATCAAATTCCTTGAACTTTTCAAAGGTTTCGACTTATGTTTCATCAAGTAGATATAACCGTATCTACTCAAATCATCCGTGAAAGTAACAAAATAACGATATCCACCTCACGACACACTCATTGGACCACATACATCAGAATGTATGATTTCCAATAAATCTGTCGCCCGTTCCAATGAACCAAAAAACGGCGTTCTAGTCATCTTGCCCACAAGGCATGGCTCGCATGTATCAAATGATTCAAAATCAAGTGATTCTAAAAAGTCCATCCGAATGGAGCTTCTTCATGCTTAACGCCAATATGACCTAGACGATTGCCACATATATGCGGATATATCATCATTCAGTTTAATCCTTTTTGCATCAACATTATGAATATGTGTAATATTATCATCGAGATCTAATAGAAATAAACCATTCATCATCGATGCATGACCATAAAAGATTTCATTCATATAAATAGAACAACCATTGTTCTCGAATTTAAATGAATAACCACTTCGCATCAAACACGATACAGATACAATGTTTATGCTCAGTGCAGGCACCAGATAACAATTATTCAAGTTTATTACTAATCCCGACGGCAAGTGTAGAGGTAGCGTTCCGACGGCGATCACATCAACGCTTGATCCATTGCCGACATGCATCTTGACCTCACCCCTTGCTAGCGTTCGCTTGTTCCGTAGTGTGGCGTCCCGCAAAAACCACTACTAGAAAATCGCGTTGTTTTTGTGCATTGCATCACCATGACCGCATGCTCATGTCATCATGCCACCTTGCATTTGAGCATCGTCATCATCTTGCATTTGTTTGCATAAAACTATTTTCGAAAAGCCTGTTTTGTTTTCTAAACGCCCCGTCTTGATTTCAAATTAAAACCCGGGTCTCTAGAATATTTTGTTTCATCTACCAACGGTTTGCAAAAGCCCTGTTTTAAATAATAAAATATTTATTTTATTTTCAGGGGGCAGCCGTACCGGGCCGATCCGACCCAGTCGGCCACCCCCAGTACAAAACCAGAGCTACCCCAAACCTTTTCCTACCTAATCCTAATCTACCCATCCCCAGCCACCTCACCCCCAATCACGGTCGCCACCTCACACAGCCCTATCCTCCCTCCAACCCTTGTGCGCCACCTCAGCCGCTGGACAGACGCGCCACCAATCCTACCTGCGGTCCGCCGCCAGCCTGGCCCCCCACCGTCCTTTTTCCCGCTCGCTTATATCCACGCTAAATGCACGCGTCCCACCTTCAGTCGCCGCCGCCTGGATCGCGCTGCTTCCCCCACCTACCGTCCCAAGAGCAACAGCTGTGGCATCCCGCAAAACCACCACTAGAAAATCGCGTTGTTTTTGTGCATTGCATCATCATGACCGCATGCTCATGTCATCATGCCACATTGCATTTGAGCATCGGCATCATCTTGCATTTGCTTGCGTAAAACTAATTGCAGAAAAACCTATTTTTGTTTTCTAAAACGCCCCGTCTTTGTTCAAACACAAAACCCGGGTCTTCGGATTAATTTGTTTTGTCGGTCAACGGTTTGCAAAAGTCCCGTTTGTAAATAATAAAATATTTAATTATTTTAGTGGGGGCAGTCGAACGGGACGAACCGACCCAGTCGACCACCCCCAGTACAAAAACGGTCCACCTAAACCAGCCCACCCTAATTCCTATTCCCACCTAGTCCTAATCTACCCACCACTCACAGCTCGCCACCTCACCCCTCCCCCAAACTCCTACCCACCCTGCCACCTCACCAATCCACCCCTTTTCCCCTCTCCCTTTTTCTCACCCAGCCTCTCCCTACCCCTCTCTCTCTGACCCGCGGGACCCACCCCACCCGCCTGGACCACATGCCAGCCCCACTCCTTTCCCACCTGCCTCCCTGGTCAACCACTCCCCCACCCCGGCCCCACTTCCACTCACCCCTGCCCCTCCCTGTCTCCCACCGACCCACCTCTCCCTCCCCACCTTCTTCCTCCTTCCCACCCGACAAGGCCTCTCCCGAGCCCGGTAGCACGCCCGACTCCCTCCTCCAGGGCCCGAGCCCACCTTCCCACTCCGTCCACCGCCTTACGCCACCAAGGCCCGCCGCCCTTTCGCGCCTCTCCCTCACCCGCGCCCGCTGATCCACCGCCCGCAGATCCTCCCAACCTCGCTCCCTCTCCTGGCTACTCCCCGCGAGAGCCCTCGCCCGGCCCGCCTCCTCTCTCCTCCCTCCTCCTCGAGGAGCCCTCGCAGGCTCCTCCATCCGACCCCATCTCCTCCTCCTGCCGCCCGGCCAGCTTCCGCCCAAGCGCCGCCTCTGCCTCAGGCGCGCGGCGCCTCCCCCGTCGGCCCACCCGCCTCCCCTGGCCTGTGACCTCGCCAGGAGCCTCCCTCACGCCCGATCATGGACCCCTCGTCGCTGCTCCTCCTCCCCAAGCTCGCCGGTCCTTCCCCCTCCCTCCGCCGCTAGTCGCCTCCTCGGCCGCCCGCCGCCAAGGCCACCTCCCCTCCATCTCCGGCCTTGCCTCCGGCGCCTCCCGTCCTCGCAACCGCCCGCCTCCTCTCGCCTCCGAGCTCGCCTTGTCGCCACGCCTGCGCCATCCGCGGACCCCCTCAGCCCGGCCCCCTCCTCCTCCCCTGGTCCTGCTGGCGGTTCCTCCCAGCCTTGGCGCCGGCCGAATCGGCTGAACCGGCAGCCGCAGCTGCGCCCCTCACCTCCGGCCTTCTGCGCGTCCCAGCGGCCCTGCCGAAAGCGAGCCGCGAGACCATGGCGTCCCGACCGGCGGCACCCGCCCTCGTTCTCGTCCCCGAAGCACAAGACCGTCTCGAGCCCCGATGCCTTTTGTCGCCAAGATCTGCGTTGTTGCGTGTTTCGACGACCATGTGCGAGATGGAACACGATGACACCGGTACCCAAGACCTACCACACAGACGCATCACGGACTCGGATAAACCCCTCGAAACGACAAGTTTGACATCCCGGAACCAAAGTGCGAAGCCCGGTATCGACTTCATGTTCTCCTTCACGGATGCCAAGACCAAATCTCGTCGAAAACGGACCCCGAAGACCGAATTCGCCCCGCCAAGTTCTTCAATCGGATCCGAGGACACCGAAACCCCGGTGCGACAAGTACTTCTTCCCGGACGCCAAGAACGCTGATGCGAATACGCCAAGTTCGTCTACCTCGGACACCATGCGACAAGATCTACCCCAGTTATCCGAGACCGATCCCGTCGAACCCTGAACCCTGAGACCGAACCCCGAACCCCGGAACCCAAGATCGTCGAACCCTAATGTGTGAACCTTTTCCCGAGCCCTATTTTTATATATGATAAATATAAAACTTGTTGCATATTAAATTGTCATACTCGCATGCATATTATCATGTGGTTTGGGGCCTTATGCCGATTCACCTTATAATTAAATATGGGGCCCATATGCGGGCAAATCTAGTCTCATATTGACCTCATTTAAATCTGTGTAGCGAACCGGTAACTTCTCTTGCCATGTTAAAACAACATTTAAATTGCGTATCTAAATCACATGAACCTATTAATTAATTGTCGGGACCCGGTTCCACTTAATATTGTCTAATTGCGCCATAACTTTGCCATGTCATACATCATACATGCATCATGCCCGATCTTTTGCTGTAGTATTAAATATTGCATCCGTGTTTCTTCTAGTGTTTTGCTTCATGCGGATAAGGCCGTTGAGTTGACGTGAGCTCACTGTTCTTCGGATGAACCTTCGCAATGTTTTCAAAGAGCATCTCCCTTTCTACCTATCTTACTTTTATAGTATTTATTCCCTCCTGTTGATCTATTGCTATCTGTGTTGCGATGCTCTAGTTTTCGTACCCATGATATCCCTTGCAGCCGTATATTGCCTTGGACACATCCTATTACCTGTGTTTGGTAGCTAGTGGTCTTGCGCGTCGTAGTCGCTTGCTCAAGTGCTGTTGCGTGTCGTCAAGTGCCACAGTTGTTGGAGTGTTGCCGCATGTTTAATGTTGGAGATGATCTTGGCTTTACTTAGCGTTCACTTTAATTCCTGTTTAACAACTAAAATTGAAGTAAGCAGAGGCATCGGTGGGTGATAGATAATATTTGGTTTCCGAACGCCCACTTGTGTCCCGTAGGACCCCGAGTACTTGATACCTGTTCCTTGATTTATCGCTATCCACATCCGGAGGATTATGGGACCTGAGGCGAGCTTGATTCATTCTTATTTCTTGGGGCCACAAACTAGTTTGAGGTTTTATTTACTATCCTGTACTTATGCCACTCTCGCTTTATTTACGATTGTGCGAGGAGCACCTTTGTCGCTTGTTAGGTAAGCGGAATGTTTTCGGTATCGACAAGCCAGTTTTGGGTTCCCAGTCGTTCTGACCATTGCCAAACCTTGAGTCCGTCTCGAGTCACTGGATTCGCTATGGTCTACTCAATGGGGTGGCCCCCTGAAATACTTCTGAATCATGTGATTGCTTTGTCGTGAAGGCCTCGTTGGGTTTTGATTTGGTTTTTCCGAGGTTGATCGAGTGTGTGTTGCTATTTGTGCACCCCGGCCGGGTTAAAACTTTCTGAAAGCCGTGTCTGCGGTTATGGACGACTTGGAGCACAGTATCTCGATCATAGACAAGCATAACTAAAGTAGTGCTATAAATTTGCCTTTATAATGACTAGTAATCAGCTTCACTACAATGGAATGGCTACCTAAAACTGCCCACAATTGCTTGTTTGGTTTGTCGCTTGCGACGAATGTATCTGACTAGTAAGTATTGCAACTACAACGGAATGGCTAAACAAAAAGTGCCAACAACTGCTGGGTTTTGGGTTATCTCATGCTAATTGTATTTGACTAGTAAGTGTTGCTTCTAGCGGAATGGTTAACTAAAATGGCCCTGCTTATTGTATCGGGATGATTATCTATACGACTAGTAATTCATAGCGATAATCGAATAAATAAAGCGCCAACGGTGTGAGTTCCTCGGTTGACTTCCTCGTTTGGTCTCGAGGGGAAACGCCGAGATGGGTTTGCTTGATGGTAGAGTCGATTGGTTCCAAATAGGTCTTTCTTACCCTCTCGATAGCCGCGGTTGTATCGAGTCTCTATAGGTTGTTTAGTGCATCTCACGCCGCTTTGATCCACCATACCTGTGGCGGACCGCTGAATTCTAGCCTCGCGTGTCTTGGCCTCGATCTTGGCTCCTCTTTTACTTTGCCCTTTGTCGGCACCTTTTGTTTGAGCAGTGCGAGGTTGGCGTCGTTAGCGGGTTACCCTTGGCGCTTGGCAAGGGTTATGGACGCCATTGGTTATTCTTGAGGCTCTTAGCCCCATTTGCATCTTGTCCGTAGTCGGATGCTCTATCATTTTCAAGGTGATTTGGATCTTTGTATATTATATCATATTCTTGACTCTTTGAGTCATTTGTATATATTTGTTCTATGGGTCCCATCGAGGTTGTGTAATGTTATTGCCGTTTTCCACCCGCGAAAGTGCTGGTGAGCACCTTTGAATCGTTTCTATGCGGGTTTGGCGGGTTTTCTAAAACTTGCATAGGTCCGATTCTGAGGGTGTTCTGGTGGTATCGAGCCCAGCGATTACGATACCCACAAGTCCGCACTGTAGGATAACCTAGCTAACGGCCAGTAGAGTGTCAAAACTATTTTTGCAAAATGGTTGGATAGTTACGATTAGGTCTGATTTTACTTCTTACCCCTCGCTATTCTCCTCTTATCTCGTGTTTTGAATCCGCTCTCTTCTCTCTCTTGAGTCCAGATTTCGTGGTTGGGTTTTCGTCGTACCTTGAGGTTTCGCTTCCTCCTTGATAACGGTGTTGCTACATCGGTCTTCGTGCTATCAGGAATCCTTTCGTGGACTTCTCTTTGTTCCTTCTCGTGCCTTCCGGTGTTTTCCGACGCGACGACATCATCTACGCCAGATCCGATGCAGAGTCTGCATCACTCCTTTGTTCCGACCCTCGCTTGTCGAGATCTTCAATCTGAATTCCGAGAGTTGGTTGCATAATCCGCCTATTCGTGTGCAGGGTAATGGTTCGAGTGCGGGATGGAGTAGCTACCATACCACTACTCTTATCATTCGCTCTTGTACATTGAATTGGTGAATTAATGTGATTTCACTCATTCCACGGAAGTTAGGGGTGGCTTTATTGTGGATACCTCTACCTTCGACTTTTGTTCCCGGAGTGTTCTCCCGACGATCACGGACAACGACCTCTTGTTAGTGGTGTCGCGAGGATCTACAGCGCCAAGAAGATTGCACCGACCTTCTTCCGGTACCATGGGGCGGATCACGAGGGCGAGATCCATTGTTAGTGGTGTCGAATTGTGGCATCCCGCAAAAACACTACTAGAAAATCGCGTTGCTTTTGTGTATTGCATCATCATGACCGCATGCTCATGTCATCATGCCACATTGCATTTGAGCATCGGCATCATCTTGCATTTGCTTGCGTAAAACTAATTGCAGAAAAACCTATTTTTGTTTTCTAAAATGCCCTGTCTTTGTTCAGACACAAAACCCGGATCTTCGGATTAATTTGTTTTGTCGGTCAACGGTTTGCAAAAGTCCCGTTTGTAAATAATAAAATATTTAATTATTTTAGTGGGGGCAGTCGAACGGGCCGAACCGACCCAGTCGACCACCCCCAGTACAAAAACGGTCCACCTAAACCAGCCCACCCTAATTCCTATTCCCACCTAGTCCTAATCTACCCACCACTCACAGCTCGCCACCTCACCCCTCCCCCAAACTCCTACCCACCCTGCCACCTCACCAATCCACCCCTCTCCTTTTCTCACCCAGCCTCTACCCTCTCTCTCTCCCATGGACCCACCCGCCCCTGGCCCACATGCCGGCCCACTCCTTTCCCTGCCTCCTGGTCAACCACTCCCCACCCCGGCCCCACTTCCTCACCCCACCCCAGGCCCGTCTGGCCTCCCACCCACCTCTCCCCCCACTTTCTTCCTCCTCCGCCACCGACGCACCTCTCCCCGAGCCCAGTGCCACCCTCCTCCTCGGCCCGCCACCGCCGGCCTTGGCGCCTGCATCCCGCGTCCTCGCCCGCCCCCGCGTCCCCACTCGCGCCCTGGCCACCTCTCCTCCGCCTCTGAGAGCCCTCCCCAGCCTCTCCGCCTCCCTCCCTCCTCCGGCGAGCCCCCTCGCCGGAGCTCCTCCAGCGACCCCATCTCCTCCTCCCGCCCTCGGCCCGCTTGCCGCCGCCTCACTGGCGCCGCCCTCTGCAACCGCATCGGGCGCCGCCTCCCGTCGGCCCGTCCACCGCCTCCCGCAGCTGTGACCCTCGCCGAGCCTCCCAGCGTCCTTGCCACAAGCGGACCCTCGTCGCCGGCTCCTCCGCCAAGCTACCCGGTCCTTCCCCTCCTCGCCTCATCGCCTCCCGGCCCGCCAAGGCCGCCTCCCTCCACATCGCCCGTCTCCGGCGCCTCCCCGTCCTCGTCGAGCAACCGCCCTCGACCTCGCCTCCCGCCGAAGCCGCCTTGGTCGCTGACACCCGCGCCACCCAGGCCCCTCATAAGCCCGGCCCCTCCTCCTCCCCCGCGGTCCCGCCAGCGTTCTCTCCATGAAGCCTTGGCGCCGCCTCGGCGCTGAAGCAGCCGCCGCAGCTGTGTCGCCTCACTCCGGCCTTCTGCGCGTCCCGGCAGCGTCTGCGGCGAGCGCGGACCAAGCGTCCCGACCGGCGGCACCAAGGCGCCCTTCGTTCTCGTCCGAAGCACAAGACCGTCGAGCCCGATGCCTTTGTCGCCAAGATCTGCGTTGTTGCGTGTTTCGGCGACCATGTGCGAGATGGAACCCGATGACACGGTACCCAAGACCTACCACAGACGCATCACGGACTCGGATAAACCCCTCGAAACGACAAGTTCGACATCCGGAACCAAAGTGCGAACCCGGTATCGACTTCATGTTCTCCTTCACGGATGCCAAGACCAAATCTCGTCAGCGGACCTCAAGACCGAATTCGCCCTAAGTTCTTCAATCGGCTCGAGACACGAAACCCGGTGCGACAAGTACTTCTTCCCGGACGCCAAGAACGCCGATGCGAATACGCCAAGTTCGTCTACCTCGGACACCATGCGACAAGATCTACCCTAGTTATCCGAGACCGATCCCGTCGAACCCTGAACCCTGAGACCGAACCCCGAACCCCGGAACCCAAGATCGTCGAACCCTAATGTGTGAACCTTTTCCCGAGCCCTATTTTTATATATGATAAATATAAAACTTGTTGCATATTAAATTGTCATACTCGCATGCATATTATCATGTGGTTTGGGGCCTTATGCCGATTCACCTTATAATTAAATATGGGGCCCATATGCGGGCAAATCTAGTCTCATATTGACCTCATTTAAATCTGTGTAGCGAACCGGTAACTTATCTTGCCATGTTAAAACAACATTAAAATTGCAGGGTATCTAAATCACATGAACCTATTAATTAATTGTCGGGACCCCGGTTCCACTTAATATTGTCTAATTGCATCGCAACTTGGCCATGTCATACATCATACATGCATCATGCCCGATCTTTTGCCGTAGTATTAAATATTGCATCCGGTGTTTCTTCTAGTGTTTTGCTTCTTCACGGATAAAGCCGTTGAGTTGACGTGAGCTTCGCCCCGTTCTTCGGATGAACCTTCGGCAATGTTTTCAGGCGAGCATCTCCCCCTTTCTACCTATCTTACTTTTATAGTATTTATTCCCCTCCTGTTGATCTATTGCTATCTGTGTCGCGTTGCTCTAGTTTTCGTACCCGTGATATCCCTTGCAGCCGTATATTGCCTTGGACACATCCTATTACCTGTGTTTGGTAGCTGGTGGTCTTGCGCGTCGTAGTCGCTTGCTCGAGTGCTGTTGCGTGTCGTCAAGTGCCACAGTTGTCGGAGTGTTGCCGCATGTTTAATGTTGGAGATGATCATGGCTTTACTTATCGTTCACTTTAATTCCTGTTTAACAACTAAAATTGAAGTAAGTAAGCAGAGGCATCGGTGGGTGATAGATAATATTTGGTTTCCGACCGCCCACTTGTGTCCCGTAGGACCCAGTACTTGATACTGTTCCTTGATTTATCGCTATCCACATCCGGAGGATTATGGGACCCCAGGCGAGCTTGATTCGGTCTTATTTCTTGGGGCCACAAACTAGTTTGAGGTTTTATTTACTATCTACTTATGCCCTGCTACTGGTTTATTTACGATTGTGCGAGGAGCACCTTTGCATCGTTTAGGTAAGCGGAATGTTTTCGCGGTATCGACAAGCCAGTTTTGGGTTCCCGATCGTTTGACCATTGTCGCAACCTTGAGTCCGTCTCGAGTCATTTGTCTTCGTTCGGGTCTACTCAATGGGGTGGCCCTGAAATACTTGAATCATGTGATTGCTTTGTCGTGAAGGCCTCGTTGGGTTTGATTTGGTTTTCGAGGTTGATCGTGTGTTGCTATTTGTGCACCCGGCGGGTTAAAACTTTCTCAAAGCCGTGTCATGATTATGGGCGACTTGGCACAGTATCTCGATCATAGACAAGCATAACTAAAGTAGTGCTATAAATTTGCCTTTATAATGACTAGTAATCAGCTTCACTACAATGGAATGGCTACCTAAAACTGCCCACAATTGCTTGTTTGGTTTGTAAACTTTGACGAATGTATCTGACTAGTAAGTATTGCAACTACAACGGAATGGCTAAACAAAAAGTGCCAACAACTGCTGGGTTTTGGGTTATCTCATGCTAATTGTATTTGACTAGTAAGTGTTGCAACTACAACGGAATGGTTAACTAAAATGGCCCACTGCTTATTGTATCAGGATGATTATCTATACCTGACTAGTAATTACTGCAACGATAACTGAATAAATAAAACTGCCAACGGTGTGAGTTCCTCGGTTGACTTCCTCGTTTGGTCTCGAGGGGGAAACGCCAGGATGGGTTTGCTTGATGGTAGATTCAGGTTGGTTCCGAATAGGTCTTTCTTACCCCTCTCTGATAGCCGCCAGTTGTATCGAGTCTCTATAGGTTGTTTAGTGCATGCTGCCGCTGCCGCTTCAGTCCACCATACCTGTGTAGGCAAGGACCGCCGAATTCTAGCCTCGCCGTGTACTGGCCTCAGTATTGACGCTCCTCTTTTTCCTTTGCCCTTTGTCGGCACCCCTTTTGTTTGAGCAGGTCTAAGTTCGACGTCGTTAGCAGGGTTACCCTTCCGGCTTGGCCTGGGCAGGGTTATGGACGCCATTGGTTATTCTTCAGGGCTCTTAGCCCCATTTGCATCTTGTCCGTAGTCGGACGCTCTATCATTTTCAAGGTGATTTGGATCTTTGTATATTATATCTGTATTCTTGACTCTTTGAGTCGCTGTTATATATATATCTGTTCTGTGGGTCCCATCGAGGACTGTTGTGTAATGTTATTACTTCGTTTTCCACCCGCACGAAAGTGCCTGGTGGGCACCTTTGAATCGTTTCTATGCGGGTTTGGCGGGTGTTCGCTAAAACTTGCATAGGTCCGATTCTGAGGGTGTTACAACAGCCGCCCGCCTCGTTTTCCGCCCCGGACCCACGCGGGAGACGTCGTCGCCCCGCGCGCCGCTCCCCCCTCCCTCTCTCTCCTCCGTTCGCCTCCTCCTGGGCAACCCCCACCTCCGGCCCGACCGTCCTCCGCAGCTCAACCCGTGGCCACCTCCTCCGCCTCCTCCTTCCGCCGCCTTCCGCGAGCCCCTGGTTGATCTACTCCCCCACCGTGCGACCGCCATCGATCCGGCGGGCACCGCGCTGCGCCCGCCTGCCCGGATCACGGCTTGACCCTAGCACCACCGCCTCGGCGCCCCTCCTTGTCGGCCAGCGCCGTGTGCCTCCGCTTGCCCTCCTCTCGAGCCCTTTCGGCGTCTTCCGACCTGAGCTCTCGCGCCGCCCTCCGTCTCTGCCCGGCGTCGCCACGGCCCCATCGTCGGCCTCGCGCATCCTCGGGCCGCGACCCCGCCGCCGGCCGGACCCTCGAGCCCGCGTGGCCTTCATCTCCTCTGCCTCCGGTCTTCCTCGACATCTCCCGGACGCCGCCGCTCTCCGCTAGCGCCGCCCTCCGCTGGAGTCGCCCGGCAGTGCGGTCCGCGTCCTTCCCCGGCGCCCCTTCGCCTCTGCTCCCAACCTCCGCCTTCGCCGATCCATCTGCAAGCCTCACGGCCGAGCTGCCGCCACCATGTCGCGAGCCATCGTCGACCTTCCCCGTGCGTGTCTGCGTGTTCAGGGCCAGCTCGAGGCAAGTGCTCTGTTTGTGTCTCCCTGGTGACAAGATGTGGTTGTTCTGAGGCGGTTGTGCAAGATACCCTGTGCGACAAGACCGACAATAACGATTTAAGTTCTTCTCAACTGGTGGTACGCCAAGATCCACACCGGCGATCTCCGGAACTAGAACCGAGTTCGCCTTCGGCAATCGAGCCCGATCATAAAAGTGCTCCATCTCAGCCGACAAGACCATCGCCAAGACCCCGAAGACCGATCCCGCCGAACGCCAAGATCTTCAATCGGATCCGAGGACACCGAGACCCCGGTGCGACAAGCACTCCTTCCAGGATGCGATGCTCGAGAACCCGGACGGTAAGGACACCGACGCAGAACGCCAAGTCCTTCTTCCCGGAACGCCAAGCTCTCCCGCCCGGAACCTGAAGACCGAACCTCGTGTTTTGTTCCTCCTCGTCGATCCGAAGAGCTATCTCATCGAGCCGTTCTCCTGTCGAACCCTGAGACCGACCCCGAACCCCCTCCGAGCCCCCAAGTTCGCCGAACCCTAATGTGATTCCCTATCCGAGACCCCATTATTTTTATAATATGACATTATCAACTGTCGCATATTAATTGTTCATGCATGCATACTTGTCTATGGTTTGGGGGCGTTATGCCAATTCATCTCATAATTAAATATGGAGTCGATATACGAAATACCTTTGTCTTATTCCGGACTCCATTTAAATTTGTGTAGCGAACCGATACCATGATTTGCCATGTTAAGACAACATTTAAAATGTGGGGTATCTAAACAACATGAACCTAGTAAATAATTGTCGGGACCCCGGTTCCGCTTAATGTTGCTCAGTTGCATCGCATCTTTGTCATGCCATACATCATACATGCATCATGCCCGGTTTTCTGCCGTAATCTTAAATAGTGCATCCGGTGTTTCTTCTAGTGCTTTGCTTCTTCACGGATTAGGCCGATGAGTTGATGTGAGTGTCGACCCGATCTTCGGATGAACCTTCTGCAATGTTTTCAGGCGAGCATCCCTTCCCCTTCTACCTATTTTGCATTTATAGTCTTTATTCCCTCCTGTTGATCTATTGCTATCTGTGTTGCGATGCTCTAGTTTTCGTACCCGTGATATCCTGTGCAGCCTTATATTGCCTTGGACTCATCCTATTACCTGTTGTTTGGTAGATAGTTGGACTTGCGTGTCGTAGTCGCTTGCTCAAGTGCTGTTGTGTGTCGTCCAGTACCACAGTTGTTGGAGTATTGCCGTATGATTAATGTTGGAGATGATCATGGCTTTAATTATCGTTTAATAACTAAAATTGAAGTAGGTAAATGCAGAGGCACCGGTGGGTAATAGATGTTATTTGGATTTTAACCGCTCACTGGTGTCCCGTAGGACCCCGAGTTCTTGACACCTGTTCCGAGATCGAGCGCGCTAACCACAGGTGGGGTGTATGGACACCCCCATCGATTAATACCTGATTTCAAAGTATTGAACTGGGGGCCACAAAGTAGTTTGGAGCTTTATTACTATCCTGTACTTATGCCATGCTTTACTGCTTAATTTAAAATTGTGCTTAATCGCACTGTCTGCTTAGGTAAGCGGAGTGTTTTCGCGGTATCGACAAGCCAGTCATTTTCGGGTTCGATCGTTTACATCCAGCGCAAACCACAGGTCCGTTCGAGCCGCCAACCGTTGCGGGTAGCTTAGTGGGGTGGCCCCATGTACTTGCTTTGGGTCCGGAAGCGTCATGACTTAGGCCCGCCGACATACCGATGGGTGTATGTTAACGATCGCAAAAGGGAAGTGCGTGTGGATACTTTGGTGCACCCTGCAGGTTAAATCTTTTCAAAATTGTATGCGGTTATGGACGACTTGGAGCACAGTTCTCGATCATAGACAACTATAACTAAAGTTCTTGCTATAATTTGACTTGTATCCGATATGACTAGTAATCAGCTTCACGCAGCGGAATGGCTAAATAAAAGTACCAACAAGCTGCTGGGTTTGGGGATATCTCATGCTAATTGTATCGACTAGTAAGTGTCGCCTTCTAGCGGAATGGTTAACTAAAATTGCCCCGCTTATTATATCGGGATGATTATCTATACGACTAGTAATTGCTAACGATAATTGAATAAATAAGGCCGCCAACTGCGTGAGTTCCTCGGTTGACTTCCTCGTTTGGTCTCGAGGGGAAATACCAGATGGGTATGTTTGGTGGTAGCATCGTTGGTTCGAATAGGTCTTTCTTATCCCTCTTTGATAGCGGTTATATCGAGTCTCTATAGGTTGATTAGTGCATGCGTACGCTTGATCCACCATACCTATGTGGCGAGGGCCGAATTCTAGCCTCGTAGTGTCTTGGCCTCGATCTTGACCGCTCTCTTTTTCCTTTGCCCTTTGTCGGCACCCCCTTTTGTTTAAGCAGGTTTTGCGATCGACGTCGTTAGCAGGGTTACCCTTCCGGCTTGGCCTGGGCAGGGTTATGGACGCCAGTGGTTATTCTTCAGGGCTCTTAGCTCAATTTGCATCTTGTCCGTACTCGGACGCTATATCGTTCTAAAGGTGATTTGGATCTTTGTACTGTATATCTGCATTCTTGACTCTTTGAGTCGTTGTTGTATATATCTATTATGTGGGTTCCATCGTGGACTATTGTGTAATGGTATTACTTCGTTTTCCACCCGCACGTAAGTGCCTGGTGGGCACCTTTGAATCGTTTCTATGCGGGTTTGGCGGGAAGCGCTGAAACTTGCATAGGGCCGATTCTGAGGGTGTTACACGTAGCCCCTGATTCGAGTTACATATATTAGCAACTGAACCGGTATCAAATACCCAGGTGCTACTGCGAGCACTAGTCAAGTACACATCAATAACATGTATATCATATATACCTTTGTTTGCCTTGCCGACCTTCTTATGCCAAATACTTGGGGATTCGCTTCATGGCGATCCCTTATAATAGTAACACTTCGGTATCATACTTAGGTCCAACTCGGGGTTTCTTTTCGAGCAACAGCGGCTTGCCGCCCTTACTTCCCTTCCATTTTCCCTTCTTGTCTTTCTTGAAACCAGTGTTCTTATTGATCATCAACACTTGATGTTCCTTTTTTGATCTCCACTTCTGCAGTTTTAAGCATTGACACAAGCTCAGGGAGAGACTTCTTCATGCCTTGCATATTATAGTTCATCACAAAGCTCTTATAGCTAGGTGGCAGAGACTGCAGAACACGATGGATGCCTAAGTCAATGGGAATCGATATTCCCAAGGACACAAGCTTATCGGAGTAACCCGACATCTTGAGTACATGCCCACTAACGGAGCTGTGCTCTTCCATCATACAACTAAAGAACTTTTCTGAAGCATTGTATCTCTCTACAGCAGCATGTGTGTCGAAAATCATTTTCAAATCACCTATTGTATCAAATGCATTGCCGTTTTCGAAACTCTTTCGAAGTTCCGACTGTAGCCCATACAATATGCCACAATGAACTAAGTTGTGGTCCTCCTGACGAGTCTGATAGACATTCTTATCCTTGTCAGGGGCATCAACAAAAGGTGGGGGGCCTAGCGGCGCTTCTAGCACATATTGCTTTTGTGTAGCAGAGAGGAGAATCCTCAAATTTATGGCCCATTCGGTAAAGTTGCTACCGTTCGTTGCAAGTTTATATTTCTCCATGAACACATTGAAATTAAAAGCAGGTGGTGCCATCTACAACAGAATTTGTAAAGTTTAGACTAAGTTTATGATAGATTGAGTTCAACTAATCCATATTACGAATGAACTCCCACTAAAAAACGACATCCCTCATGTCTTTTTGGTGATTACATGGACCAAATCCACTACACCAAGTCCGATCATCACGTGAGTCGGTGTAGTTTCAAAGGCGAGCATCAAATGGGCATTATATCTACTATACGACTCATGCTTAACCTTTCGGTCCGTGTTCTGAGGCCATATTTGTACATGCTAGGCTCGCCAAGTAAGAACCTTAGTATTCGCGCGTAAGCATCTTACACCGAAATATATGGTGGATCCAAGAACACCCGATCATCACGTGATGTCTTGGAGCGACGAAAACATAATCGGTGCATACTAAAGGAAGAACACATTCTTATCTTGATATTTAAATGAGGGATCATCTTATTATGCTAATAAAACACCAAACAAGCAATATAAGATGCTATCAAACATCTCATGTTTATTAGTGGAATGATATGGTTTCCGCATATGATCTCTATCATGTGCACTGTGGTATGATCACTATCATACCTTTATGTGTAAGGCCAAGGTATATGGAACATACACGTTATATGTGTTGTAAGAGTATCATCTCATACTTCTACTTACAACATCACCATATCATAACACTAGCCCAGCAACAATCTAAACTAGACGCCTCTAATTTATCCATTGCAAGTTTTTACGTGGCTTAGGGCTTTCGAGATAGAACCATTCATACCTACGAACATGAACCACAATGA
Source organism: Avena longiglumis (assembly GCA_030063025.1). Taxonomy (NCBI): domain Eukaryota; kingdom Viridiplantae; phylum Streptophyta; class Magnoliopsida; order Poales; family Poaceae; genus Avena; species Avena longiglumis. Next base: position 40,480,902 of record CP125976.1, on the reverse strand, counting down.
GGATAACCAAATTGTTGACAACTTGTTGCAAAATAGATATTGACTATAGTAGGAGAGACAGACACCCGCTAGCCACTTATACAAACTAGTTGCATGTCAAGCGTGGAACAGGTCTCATGTGTGATGACATGTAAAGTTTGTCCAGGCCGCTTCATCCCACTATGCCACCAATATCCAAAATTACAACTAAGGAGCAACAACATGATCATCATCGCCCACATACTCATATGTGTACTACCCGTGTAAAGCATCTACGCATAGATCCGGCTCGATACCCGTAGGGTTCGACATAGAAAACAAAAAATTTCCTACGATGTGAACTATGTACCAAGATCTATCTACTAGATACAAACAACGAGCGGATGTATATCCGTAGAGAACATACCCTTGAACACCGACAAAGCTTAACGAGTTCGACTCGTGGTTGATGTAGACGATCTCTTGTCGATCTCAAGATCGAGAGAAAGTCCTAGCGCTGCAAATCAGCAGCGCATCCGTGCTCGCACACACGTCCGAGGAACCGAGCAACCTCCGCCTCCTTGCTCCAACGGTGCAGAGGAAGCACAACTCTTTCTTGCCGAATAGCCACCAGGAACATGTATCTCGCTAGTCCGAGACCATGGGGGATAAATTCTAGAGGGGGAGAGAGATCCTTCACGAGGAGGTGTGAGTGAGAAGTGAGGAGAGGGGTGCCTTTTATAGGAGGAGGGGGGAACCCCAAGGGGGTGGCCGGCACATGGGGGCTTCCCCTTGCCTCCCTCTTGTGGGTGGACACTCCACTCACAAAAATCCATTCAAATCCCTCCACTCAAAATCCCACTCAAACTTGCTATTAAATTTCCACCAAATTTAATGCAAACTCTCATTAAATAAAACTCTTTTATTTATTCAGAATTTTGTCAATTAATTTAATGATAAACATTCACATATAACCCCTTTCTAGAATTCTATTTCACATGCATAACCTCTTTATGCAATTTCACCCGAAAACCTGTTTCGGTATCTGGTGAAATAAATTCCTGCGCTTGTTTATTCTTTCGGCATGAAACTTTTGCTCCAATTGGATGTCGGTGTCCCTTAAGTGTGTCACCCTACAGTTCGTGAATAATGCGGACATGATCGAGACCCCTCTCGGATCAATAATCAGAAGCGGGATCTGGAGACCCATACTAACTCCCACACATTCAACGATGACTTTCTTGTGATCGTCGGAACCTTTTACGCTAGTATCTTAATCCCTTTCTTTCGCGATATATTACATGTCCGAGATTCGATCATCGGTATCTCCATACCTAGTTTTATCTTGTTACTAACATGCACTCTTTTCTTGTTCCCGTGATATAACAGTCTAGTGATCAAATCACTTGCTTGCAAGCTAACCAATGTGATATCACCGAGAGGGCCTAAAGTATATATATCTGTCATCGGGATGAAAAAATTCCACTCTCGATCCATGGGCCTCAACATAAAAATTTATTAGTCCTGAACCCATCTTTATAATTATCCAGTTACAGTGTGACGTTTGATATTATCAAGAAACTCTTTCGGTGTTAGTCATTGACATGATCTCATGGTCTAAGGATTAGGATCACTTCGTAAGTTTTTATAGCAATATAAACTCAATGACTTTGATCATAATGCTATACTTCGGATGAATGTTCATCACATCATTACACTAATGTTGTGATCCTGTTATTAACAACATCCAATGTCTATGATCAGGAAACCTTGATCATCTTGTTAATCAACGAGCTAGTTTATGAGAGAGGCATAACTAGGAACTTTCTGTTTGTTTATCAAACACACATGTATTAACGTTTCCGTATTAATACAATTATAGCATGCAAAATAAACATCTATCATATACTTGGAATACACATAATAAACACTTTATTATTGCCTCTCAGGGCATATTCCCTTCAATAACGGGACTGATTGATATAGACATACTATTTGTCGAATTCGGAGTTACGGAATTAAAGTTATGATTAAAACAAGATAAATACTTTTAATACCATTTAATAATTCAAAAAAATTAGATGCCTAGAATTTAAATGGCATATTCATATTCCTGGCATTTTTTCTGATTCAAAACATATATCATCTGTATTATTTGGAAATATGAATTTAAACATTATATAAATCAAATTGGGGTCAAAGTAAAAGTTTTGACTAGGTAGAGTTGACTCAAAAAATATTTGAATACATATTTTAATTAGCATTCAAAAACAAAACATATTTCATATAGAGTTTATATTCAAATTCAAAACTATTTGACAGATATGAATTAATTTGTTTATATTCATATTCTGTTTTTATTTTTGAATTTAGAAAAACACAAAACCTTTTGTTACTTGGGGCTTTCCTACCCACATGGACAGACAGGTGGGGGCGGGGCGCTTGCGGTCCACATCGAGCGTGCACAGTGAGGAGGCGACATGTGTGCGAGCCGGGTACGACAGGTTAGTTTTAGCAAAAGTGAGGTCCTGATACGTCCAATTTGCATCACCATTCTATGTCATAATTTACCTCTATTCATTGATATATGTCTTATTATGAAGTATTACTTATGTCTTTTCATCTGTTTATGCATGTTGGATGATTCTTGGAGGATGAACTGCCGGAGTCTGGATTCTGATGGAAAAAGAGGTGTTTTAATGCAATTTCGCGAAGATCAGAAAAATATGGGAAAATTATATTTTCCCAGAAGATAGAGGAAGCTAGAAGGAGAGGCGAAGAAGGGCCGCAGGGGGCCCACACCCCCCTAGGCGTGGGTCCTCCCTGGGCCGCGCATAGGGCAGGTGTGGCCCACCTGCCTGGCCTCCGACTCCGCCCTCTCGCCTATATCTTCCTTACGGAAACCTAACACCAAGGGGGCGACCATAGATAGATTTCTACCGCCTCTGTGGGGCGGAAAACACCAAGAGAGAAAGAGCTCTCCGGCAGACAGATTTCTGTCGGGGAAATTCCTTCCCGGAGAGGGGAGATCGTCGCCATCAAAACCATCGTCAAGCTAGACTTCATCGGGATCATCATCATCATCCACACCATCATCTCCACCAGCACCATCATCATTACTCCATCCCACTATAACAATCGTGTTGAATACTTGCTTAGTTCATTAGGGGAAACTTTCATGGTGTTGATTACTATTGTAGTTGATGCTTGTGAGTGGAACCATTGGATTATTGTTTATGTTCAGATTGTTATCCATTATCATATCATATTTGATCTTGATCCATATGATGTATCGTGAGTAGTTCGTTTAGTTATTGAGGACATGGGAGAAGTCATGTTGTTAGTAGTGGATTTGTGTTGAGTTATTATTCAATGGTTTAGTATTTAAGTTGTGGTGCTATTCTTCTAGTGGTGTCATGTGAACGTCGACTACATGATACTTCACCATTTATGGTCCTAGGGGAATGCATTGTGTATTTGGCTACTAATTGTGGGGTTGCTGGAGTGACAGAAACCTGAATCCCCGTTAGGACACCTTTGCACAAGGGAGCGTAGGATCTCAGAGTTTAAGGCCGTGGTTAGATTTATATATTAATTACTTTCCTGTAGTTGCGGATGCTTGCAGGAGTTTTAATCACAAGTATGTATTAGTCCAAGTAAGATCGGTATGTTAACACAAGTTCACCCACACAACACTTACAACACCAAAGAAGAGTACTCAGCTATTTGAAGCGAAAGCACTTGACAGAATTCCCATGTGTCCTCGAGAACGTTTGGTCCTTATAAGTATTTCCACCAGCTTGTCCTTTGCTAAGAAAGGATTGGGCCACTTTCTCCGCTTGTTCGTTTTCTTTGTTACTTGCTCTTTGTTTTGTTGCCTTATTAGAAAACCACTAAAAATCCGTTTGCTAAGTATTCACAGGGCTTTCCTGCTCCGTACCACTGTTCAGCACCTTCTGCTCCTTATTGGGATCAACACTCCTATTTATCGAAAGTACTGCGATACACCCCCTATACTTGTGGGTCACACTATTTTCTAGCGCCGTTGCCGGGGAGTGAAGCGCTATTGAAGAGTGGAACTGGTAAAGGAAACTTCTACTGTGAGTATTGCTTTTGTTTCTGTTTGTTACTTTGTTTTCAATATGTATAACCCACTTGGTTTTCTATTTGGGAAAACTACTACCACTGTTAGGGTAGTAGATGAACCACCGCCTATTGAGATAAATCCTTTTAAGATACCTACAAGTATTGTTGATCGTGTTATGGATAATTATTATTTAGGGGATGGAACTGTCCATCCCGGTGATCATTTGCTTTTTATCCATGAATTATGCGGGTTGTTTAAATGTGTAGGTATCACAACTGAACAGGCGAAGAAGAAGTTGCTCTCCATATCCTTGAAAGGGAGAGCTGAAGAATGGCATAAGCTGCTGAAGAATGGACAATCCATGGAATGGGAGGAGATGACATCTCTCTTTTACTCTAAATTTTATCCTCCCAGTGAAATTCATAAGGATAGAAATCTTATATATAACTTTTGGCCTCGTGATGGAGAGAGTACAACTCAAGATTGGGGGAGATTAAAGTTACTAATGCTTAAATGTCCTATTCATGAACTCCCTAACAATATTATTATCAATAACTTTTATGCTAGGCTTTCTCTTCATGATAAATATTTACTAGATGCTTCTTGTGCTGGATCATTCACACGTATGAAGGAAGAAGCTAAATGGGATCTCCTAGACCGTATTCAAGAGAACACTGAAGCTTGGGAGAATGACAAAGGAAGAAATTCAGGTATAAACTATGATTATGAATGCATTAAATCCTTCATGGGAACTGATGGCTTCCGTGATATTAGTAATGAGTTTGGTCTTGATTCCCAAAGTATTGCAATTGTTTTAAGGCCTTTGCCTCTTACATATAAATTCCCAAGAAGAAGTGGAATAAGTACCATGCACCTTATAAAGATGTTGTTAGTCATGTTCCTGTTAAAAGCACTGAAGTTTGTACTATTGATCATATTGTGCCTGAACCTTATGTTGAGAAAATACCTTTCCCAGCTAAGGTAAAGGAGTATTCTATGATAATTAGTGCAAATAAGAAAGGTACTAAGAAAACTGTGGAGCTTGATGAGCAAATGAATAATGAACCTGTGGTAGCTATTGTGAAAGATCTTGTCACTAGAAATATAGAAGATGAGCACATTGTCTTCTGTGAAGACGCTTCTAATGTTATCTCTCGTCCTAGTAAATCTAGAAAAGCTAGTGTTCCTGTGCCTTCTATTAAAATTGGTGATCATTGCTATTATGGTTTGTGTGATATTGGTGCTAGTTCTAGTGCTATTCCTTATGAGCTTTACAGGAAAATTATGCATGAAATTGGTCCTTGTGAGCTTGAGGACGTTGATGTGGTTATTCACCTTGCTAATAAGGAAAAAATTTGCCCCACTGTCATTGTAAGAGACGTGGAAGTTCTCTGCGGTAAGATTAAATATCCTGCTGATTTTCTAGTGCTTAATTCAGCAGCTAGCAAAACTTGTCCTATCATTTTTGGTAGACCTTTCTTGAGCAATTGTGGAGCTATTATAGATTGTAGGAAGGAAAAGTTTTAACTAAGTTTGATGGAGATTCTTATGAGTTTAACTTTTCCAAATTTGCTAAAGCTCCTTGTGAAAATAGCTTGCCTAATGAAGATTTCAGGATGGAACAACTTGCTTCTATTGATCCAGTTTATGACCTTGGACCTCTTTTTGATGATTGTAAGTATGTTTATTCTGATGATAAAGTTGTTGCCAGTGATAGTTATATTGTCAACTTTATTCAAAGTGCTACTGAAAGTTATTATGAGAGAGGGAAACATGGTTTTATGCATCTGAATAATGTTAAGTTTCCCTATTTTATGTTGAAAGCTTTGAAGTTGCATCTGTTTAGTCTTCCTATGCTAGTGGCTTTTTGTTTCAACAATTCGTTTTATCATGATACTCCCATGCATAGGAAGTGGGTTAGACTCAAATGTGTTGGCTATTTGCTTCTTGATGCTCTCTTTCACTTCGAATATTTATCTCCTATGTGAGCATCTTTGAAAGTTTCAAGCCTAACTTAAAGGCATTAGAGAAAAGTACTTGTTGGGACATAAGCCAAGAGTTTTTTCGAGTCTTGGAAGTTATTATTTCAGTAATAACCGCTCCCTATCCTTTTTGTTTTGTTTTTTGTGTCAAGTTCAACTACTTTTGTGAAGTAGAGGAGTTGTGAAAAGTGGCTGTCCTGGGACAGATTTTTATGCTGCATTGTAAAAATTCATGAGGAAGCTTAGTACGCCGGATGGAGCTGAATTTTTCTGTGCTTGTTCTCCAAGTTGTTACCCAACTTTCATTAGTTTTGCACTTTTTCATTTGAGCAACGGAAGGTTTTCGAAAAAATCAATCTTTACCTGCTGGTCTGTTTTGACAGATTTCTGCTATCATTTGCATTTGCCTCTTACAGAAGCTTTTGCTTTGATGGATTTAAGTTGAAGTGTGCACGTAAAGGTTTATTGTTTTTTACTTACACTAATGTTGCCATTGAGGTTTGTGTGCGACCTTTTACGAAAGGAAATTCCAGGAGAAGGAGAAAAGGAGTCTACAGAGTTCGTCTTTGAATAGGTAAAAGTGGTGGAAATAGAAGGTTCGTGAAAGCCTAATATTTTGATGTTTTTGATACATATGGAAGATTACGAGACAGAACATAGGAGGAAACGGAGGCCGGGGTGGTCACACCCACCCTATGTGTAACACCCTCAGAATCGGCCCTATGCAAGTTTTAGCGAAACTCGCCAAACCCGCATAAAGCGATTGAAGGTGCCAGAGCACTTTTAAATGCGGGTGGAAAGCAAAGTAATAACATTACACAACAGTCCTCGACGGAACCCACAGAACAGATATATATACAACACAACTCCATGAGTCAAGAATACAAATATAATATACAAATATCCAAATCACCTTGAAAATGATAGAGCGTCCGACTACGGACAAGGCAAATGGGGCTAAGAGCCACGAAGAATAACCAATGGCGTCCATAACCCTGAGCCAAGCGGAAGGGTAACCACGCTAACGGCGTCGATCTCAAAACCTGCTTAAACAAAGGGGTGCCGACAAAGGGCAAAAGAAAAGAGGAGCGTCGATCGAGGCCATTACAGCGAGGCTAGAATTCGGCGGTCCTCGTCTACATAGGTATGGTGGATCAGCGGCGGCAGCATGCACTAAACAACCTATAGAGACTCGATACAACTGGCGGATATCAGAGAGGGATAAGAATGACCTAACCGGATCCAACCTGAAGCTACCACCAAACAAACCCATCCTGGTGTTTCCCCCTCGAGACCAAACGAGGAAGTCAACCGAGGAACTCACACCGTTGGCAGTTTTACTTATTCAGTTATAGTTGTGGCACTTTACTAGTCAGGTTTAGATAATCATCCTGATAAAAATAAGCAGTGGGCACTTTTAGTTGACCATTCCGTGACAGTTGCAGCACTTACTAGTCAGATACATTTAGCATGAGATAACCCCAAAACCCAGCATTTGTTGGTACTTTTATTCAGCCATTTCGTTGTAGTTGCAGCTGATTACTAGTCAAATCGGATACAAGGCAGTTTATAACAGTAAACTTTAGTTATAGTTGTCTATGATCAAGCACTGTGCTCCAAGTCGTCCATAACCGCGGACACTTCTCGAAAGATTTAACCTGAGGGTGCACCAAAGTATCCACAGCACTTGACCCTTTTGCGGATCGGTTAACATACACCCATCGGTATGTCGGCGGGCCTAAGTCATGACGTTCCCGGACCAAAGCAAGCACGGGACCACCCACTAAGTACACCATAGCGAAGTCGGCGGTCTCGAGACGGACTTAGGTTTTGGGTATCTGGTGACGACAAAGAAATCCCCAAACGGGACTATCGACACCGCGAAATCGTGTCGATCCTAAGCGATGCAGTGCTACGTCGCACAATTTAAATAAAGCAGTAAGGCATGGCATAAGTACAGGATAGTAAATAAAACCTCAAACTAGTTTGTGGCCCCCAGTACAATACTTTGAAATCAGGTAATAATCGATGGGGGGCCCATATCTCCCCACCTGTGGTTAGCGCGCTCGATCTCGGAACAGGTGTCAAGAACTCGGGTCCTACGGGACACAAGTGGGCGGTCGGAAACCAAATATTACCTATCACCCACCGATGCCTCTGCTTAATTCAATTTTAGTTGTTAAACAGGAATTAAAATGAACGATAAGTAAATCCATGATCATCTCCAACATCAACATGCGGCAATTCTCCAACAATTGTGGTACTTGACGACAAGCAAAACACTTGAGCAAGCGACTACGACACGCGGGTCCAACTATCTACCAAACAACAGGTAATAGGATGTGTCCAAGGCTATATATGGCTGCAAGGGATATCACGGGTATGAAAACTAAAGCATCGCAACACAGATAGCAAAGATCAACAGGAGGGAATAAATACTAGAAAAGTAAGATAGGTATAAAGGGGGAGATGCTCGCCTGAAAACATTGCCGAAAGGTTCATCTGAAGATCGGGGCGAAGCTCACATCAACTCAATGGCCTTATCCGCGAAGAAGCAAAACACTAGAATAAACACCGGATGCAATATTTAATACAACGGCAGAAGATCGGCATGATGCATGCATGATGAAAGACATGGCAAAGGTGCGACGCAATTAGGTCATATTAAGCGGAACCGGGGTCCCGACAATTAATTAGGTGGTTCATGTTGTTTAGATACCCCGCAATTTAAATGTTGTGATAACAGGACAAAATAAGTTACCAGTTCGCTACACAAGTTTAAATGAGGCCGATATGAGACTCGATTTGCCCGCATATGGGCCCCATATTTAATTACGAGGTGAATCGGCATAAGGCCCCCAAACCACAGACAAGGATGCATGCAAGTATGGCAATTAATGTGCAACAGGTTTTATGTTAGCATTTATAAAAATAGGGGTTCGGATAAGGGTCACACATTAGGGTTCTCGACGATCTTGGGGTTCCGGGGTTCGGGGTTGGTCTCAGGGTCCAGGGTTCGGCGGATCTTGGTCCGGGGGTTCGACGGGATCGGTCTCGACGGGAGCGTTCTCGGATAACAGAGGGAGGTCTTGTCGCATCCGGGAAGCAGGACTTGGGTCGGTGTCGAGGCATCGGATTCTTCCGGGCCGATGCCGTTCTTGTCGTCGTGCCGATCTTGTCGGGTCCCACGGGGTCGACCTTGCCGTTGCGAGGATCTTGTCGGGTCCGCGCTTCGGATTCCGTGAGGGAGATCATGGCACGGCACCGGGTGCGGGATCGGCCTTCGGGATCCGGAGAAGTCGATCTTGGCGTTCCATGACGACGTCCTTGGTCCGCGGTCATCGGTCCCCTCTCGAAGATCTTGGGGTTTGTGGCTCCACTTTGGTCCGGTGTCGATCTTGGCGGTCACTTGCACACGTGGCCGTTCTTGTGGAGGGGCGGTCTTGGACGCGCGGCGGAGGGGTCTCGCGGCCACGCACGGCGACGGCGCCGGACGAGCTCGGGGCCGCGGCAGGAGGACATGGGGCTCGGCTCGAGGAGGGTGACGGGTCGCTGCGGCCGCAGCGGCGGGCGGCGCGGGCAGGCTCGGGTTGGTGGCGCCACAGGGAGGACGTGGCAGCGGCGCATGCGAAACCCGGCGGCGAAGGAGGTTGCGGCTTAGCGGCGATGGCGGAGACGCGCGGCGCTCGGCAGGCGAGCGGGCGGCAGCGGGTGCGGCGGGGTGGTGCAGCCTTGAGGCGGCAGCTGCGAGCGGAGGAGACCGAGGCGGCCGAGCTGGCGGCGGGCGAGCTTCGAGCTGGCAGCGGCGCGCTTCAGCGAAGCTTCGGCGAGGGCTGCGGCGCAGACTGCATGGCTCGAGGCGGGGCTCAGCGGTTGGCGGCGGAGCTCGGGGGGCCAGGGAGGCGGCGAGCGGCCAGCGGGCAGGCGGGCGGCGGCCGGGCGAGGCAGGCAGGCGAGGCGGAGCTTCAGGCGGAGGTGGGCGGGCGAGCGGGAGGCGCGGGGCAGCGCGGAGATGGCGAGGCGAGGCGGAGAGGAACGGTGGGAGGAGGCGGTGACAGGTGGCTCCGGCGGAGGAGAGGTGGAAGCGCCGGCGAGGGTGCTGGGCGGAGGCGGCAGGCTCGGCAGGAGGCGGGCGAGGGCGGACGGGGAGGGAGGAAGCCGTGGGAGGAGGGAGAAGGCGGGCGGGCGTGGAGCGAGGGCGGCGGGGAAGGGCGGTTGTCGAGGAGAAGCAGGGTGCGGGGCAGGGGTTGGTGGACCGGAGCGGGACAGGTGGTGGGTCAGAGGTGGGCCAGGGCTGGTGGGGTCCACGCGGGAAAGGTGGGAGCTGGGGAGTGGTTGCGTGCGGCGTGTGAGGGAGCTGGCGTGCGCGCGTGGGGTGTGCTGTGTGTGTTGGGTTTAGAGGGAGAGGGAGAGAAGAGAGAGAGGGCCAAGTGGCAGCACATGGTTAGCTGGGGGGTTGGGCAGGGTGACGTGGCGGCCTAGGATTGGTCCGGGTGAGGTGGCCAGAGGGGTGGGTAGAGTTTTAGGTAGCTGTAGGATTTGTTGGGGTGTTTGGGGTGGACCGATTTAGAAATGGGGGTGGTCGTTCGGGTCGATTCGGCCCGTTCGACTGCCCCCACTAAAACAATTAATTAAAATATTTATTTTTACCCAGCGTTTTTGCAATCCGACAGCGGACAAAACAAAATAATCCGGGGACCCGGGTTTGCGTGTTTGAATGTAGATGGGGCGTTTGAAAAACAAATCGGGCTTTGCGAAAATAGTTTTGACAAACGACATATGATGATGACGATGCAATGCACAAATTCAACGCGATTTTCTAGTAGTGGTTTTGCGGGATGCCACAACTCGACACCACTAACAAGGGATCTCGCCCTCGAGATCCGCCTCATGGTACCGGAAGGAAGGTCGGCGAACTGCGTCTCCTCGCTTCGTGTAGATCCTCGCGACACCACTACCAAGAGGTCGTTGATCCCGATCATCAAGAGAACACTCCAGAAAACAACGGACGAAGTTAAAGGTAAGGCCACCTCTAACTTCCATGGAAGGAGTAAAATTGCATCGATCCACTATTCAATATACCGAGCAAATGATAAGAGTAGTGGTATGGTCGCGACTCCATCCCGCACTCAAAGCATTATTATGTACACGAATAGACAGATTATGCAACCAACCCTCAGGATTCAGACTGAAGATCTCGACAAGCGAGGTGCGGATCAAGGGAGTGATGCAGACTCTGCATCGGATCTGGCATAGAGGATGTCGTCGCGTCAGAAAACACCGGAAGGCACAAACAAAGAACAAAGAATGGTAACACGGACAAAGGATCACTCAGGCAGCATGAACACCGGATGGTAGAACACCGTTATCAAAGAAGGAAGCGAAACCCTGAAGGTACGACGGAACCCAACCACGAGAATTCCTGGACTCGAAGAAAAGATAAGAGAGCAGGTTCAAAACACGTCGAGATAAGAGGAGAATAGCAGAGGGGTAAGGAGTAAAATCAGACCTAATCAGAACTATCCAACCGATTTTCAAAAATAGTTTTGACACTCTACTTCGGCCGTTAGCTAGGTTATCCTACAGGCTGGACTTGTGGGGTATCGCAACTGCTGAGCTCTGATACCACTCTGTAACACCCTCAGAATCGGCCCTATGAGAGTTTTAGCGAAACTCGCCAAACCCGCATAGAAACGATTTGAAGGTGCCCACCAGGCACTTTCGTGCGGGTGGAAAGCAAAGTAATAACATTACACAACAGTCCTCGACGGAACCCACAGAACAGATATATATACAACACAACTCCATGAGTCAAGAATACAAATATAATATACAAAGATCCAAATCACCTTGAAAATGATAGAGCGTCCGACTACGGACAAGAGGCAAATGGGGCTAAGAGCCCTGAAGAATAACCAATGGCGTCCATAACCCTGCCCAGGCCAAGCCGGAAGGGTAACCCTGCTAACGGCGTCGATCTCAAAACCTGCTTAAACAAAAGGGGTGCCGACAAAGGGCAAAGGAAAAAGAGGCGTCGAGGCGAGGCCAGCGAGGCTAGAATTCGGTCCTCGCCTACATAGGTATGGTGGTGAGCGGCCGGCAAGATGCACTAAACAACCTATAGAGACTGATACAAGCTGGCGGATATCGAGAGAGGGATAAGAATGACCTAACGGATCAACAAGCTACCAAACAAACCCATCTGGTGTTTCCCCTCGAGACCAAACGAGGAAGTCAACCGAGGAACTCACACCGTTGGCAGTTTTACTTATTCAGTTATAGTTGTGGCACTTTACTAGTCAGGTTTAGATAATCATCCTGATAAAAATAAGCAGTGGGCACTTTTAGTTGACCATTCCGTGACAGTTGCAGCACTTACTAGTCAGATACATTTAGCATGAGATAACCCCAAAACCCAGCATTTGTTGGTACTTTTATTCAGCCATTTCGTTGTAGTTGCAGCTGATTACTAGTCAAATCGGATACAAGGCAGTTTATAACAGTAAACTTTAGTTATAGTTGTCTATGATCAAGCACTGTGCTCCAAGTCGTCCATAACCGCGGACACGGCTTCTCGAAAAGATTTAACCCTGCAGGGGTGCACCAAAGTATCCACAAGCACTTCGACCCTTTTTGCCAGATCAGTTAACATACACCCATCGGTATGTTGGCGGGGCCTAAGTCATGACGTTCCCAGACCCAAAGCAAGCACGGGGGGCCACCCCACTAAGTACACCCGCAACGAAGTCGGCCGGTCTCCGAGACGGACTTAGGGTTTGGGTATCTGTGTGAACGACAACAAATCCCCAAGCGGGACGCCGACACACGAAATCGTGTCCCGATCCTAAGCGATGCAGGTGCTATCTCGCACAATAATTTAAATAAAGCGATGGGCATGGCATAAGTACAGGATAGTAAATAAAACCTCAAACTAGTTTGTGGCCCCCAGTACAATACTTTGAAATCAGGTAATAATCGATGGGGGGCCCATATCTCCCCACGTGGTTAGCGCTCGATCTCGGAACAGGTGTCAAGAACTCGGGTCCTACGGGACACAAGTGGGCGGTCGGAAACCAAATATTACCTATCACCCACCGATGCCTCTGCTTAATTCAATTTTAGTTGTTAAACAGGAATTAAAATGAACGATAAGTAAATCCATGATCATCTCCAATGTGGCATCCCGCAAAACCACTACTAGAAAATCGCGTTGTTTTTGTGCATTGCATCGTTATCATCATGCATTGTTTGCCAAAACTATCCCGCAAAAGCCCGTTTGGTTTCTACAACGCCCCATCTTTATTCAAACGCCAAACCCCGGGTGCTGCCGGATATTTTATTTGTCTAAAAACCGTTTGCAAAATGGCCTTATTTTAATTTAAACGCGACCAAACAAACACACGTTTGAAAACAGCTCCCTCTAAATCCTAGTCCCACCCAATCTATTCCTACCCACCAATCCCAGGCTGCCACCTCCCTCTCTCACCCCAAACATACCCACCTGCCACCTCATCCATCCAGCTCCCTCTCTCTCTCTTTTCTCACCCTAGCCATCCTACCCTCTTGCCCTCTTCCCCACCGACACATGGACCCCACCCAGACAGCTCCCACCTTCCCCTGACCCGGACCCCATCCCGCCTGGCCACGTGGCGCCGCCACGCGCCTGCCCACGCCGCGCCCCGCGCCACGCGCCTCACGCTCACGCCGCGGCCCAGCATGGGCCACCAGCCCGCCCCTGGACCGGTCTCCTCACCCCGCTCCTTCTTCCCACCGACAACCGCCTCGGTTCATGACCAACCACCGCCCGGACCCCCAGACCTCCTCGGCCGCAGCGCGGCTCGCCTCCGCCTCCAGTCCCCGAGGCTGCGCAGCATCTCCTGCGCTACCTCGCCGTCGCCCCTAGCGCTCCTCCGACCTCCGTCCGCTCACCTCCAAGTCGCGCCGCTTGGTCCTTCACAATCCTCGCCCGCGCGCTACACCGCCCGTCGGTGCCCTCTCCAAGGCGCCTCGGGAGACCCCAACCCTCGAGCACCAGCCCCGAGCCATCACGCGCATCCCGGTCCCCACGGCCCCTCCGGCTGACGGATCCCTCCTTCCGCCACTTTGCAAGTGCGCCCGACGCCACGCCAAGTTAAATCACGGATGCGCCAAGACCTACCCCCGATATCCGAGAACGTTTCCGTCAAGACCGATCCGTCGAACCCTGGACCCTGTCGAACCCCGGAACCCCCAAGATCTGCCGAACCCTAATGTGTGAACCCTTACCCGAGAACCCTAATTTATAATTTCACCTATATAACTGTTGCATATTAAATTGTCATTCCCGCATGCATAGCATTGGTTTGGGGGCCTTATGCCGATTCACCTAATAATTAAATATGGGGCCCATATGCGGGCAAATCTAGCCTTATAATGGCCTCATTTAAACTGGTGTAGCGAACCGGTATCTTATCTTGCCTTGTTATAACAACATTTAAATTGCGGGGGATCTAAACAACTTGAACCATTTAATTAATTGCCGTGACCCCGGTTCCGCTTAATATGACCTAATTGCATCGCACCTTTGCCATGTCATACACCATACATGCATCATGCCCGATCTTCTGCCGATCTTAAATATTGCATCCGGTGTTTATTCTAGTGTTTTGCTTCTTCGCGGATAAGGCCGTTGAGTTGATGTGAGCTTCGCCCCGATCTTCGGTTGAACCTTCGACAATGTTTTCAGGCGAGCACCTCCCCCTTTCTACCTATCTTACTTTTATAGTCTTTATTCCCTCCTGTTGATCTATTGCTATCTGTGTTGCGATGCTCTAGTTTTCGTACCCGTAATATCCCCTGCAGCATTATATTGCCTTGGACACATCCTATTACCTGTTGTTTGGTAGATAGTTGGACTTGCGCGTCGTAGTTGCTTGCTCAAGTGCTGATGTGTGTCGTCATATGCCACGATTCTTGATGTATTGCCGCATGTTGATGTTGGAGATGATTCTAGTTTTATTTATCGTCACTTTAATTTCTGTTTAACAACTAAAATTGAAATAAGCGAGGCATCGGTGGGTGATAGATAATATTTGGTTTCGAGCCCACTTGTGTCGTAAGACCCGAGTACTTGATACATTCCTTGATTTATCGCGCTATCCACATCCGGGAGGTATATGGGACCCCCGATCGAGCTTGATTCATTCTTATTTCTTGGGGCCACAAACTAGTTTGAGGTGTTTTTACTATCTGTACTTATGCCATGCTACTTTCGTATTTAAATTGTGCGAGTCGCACTGCTGTCTTATTTAGGTAAGCGGGATGTTTTGCGGTATCGGCGATCCCGATTGGGACCTGTCGTTCTGACCATCGACATAAACCTTGAGTCCGTCTCGAGCTTGCTTACTCGTTGCGGGTATACTCAAGGGTGGCCCCTGAAATATTTCTAAATCCTGTGATTGTTCGGTCGTGAAAGCCTCGTTGGGTTTTGATTTGGTTTTCGAGGTTGATCGTGTGTTGCTATTGGTGCACCGGCGGGTAAAACTTTAAAAGCCGTGTCATGGATATGGACGACTTGGAGCTGATATCTCGATCATAGACAAGCATAACTAAAGTTCTGCTATAAATTTGACTTATATTGACTAGTAATCAGCTCCACTATAACGGAATGGCTAATTAATACTGCCCACAAATGCTTGTTTGGAGTGTAAACTGCGACCATTGTACTGACTAGTAAGTATTGCAACTAGCGAAATGGCTGAATAAAAGTACCAACAACTGCTTTGGGTTTTGGGGTTTATCTCATGCTATCTGCACGATTAGTAATTGTTGCAACTATCCGAATGACTAACTAAAAGTGCCCACGCTTATTTTATCGGATGATTATCTATACGACTAGTAATTACTAGCGATAATGAATAAATAAAGCGCCAACTGTGTGAGTTCCTCGGTTGACTTCCTCGTTTGGTCTCGAGGGGAAACACCGGGATGGGTTTGTTTGGTGTTAGCTTCAGTTGGATCCGGATAGGGCTATCTTACCCTCTCGATTGGCCTTGATGTCGAGTCTCTATAGATTGTTTAGTGCATGTTGCCTGCCGCTCGATCCACCATACCTATGTGGCGAGGACCGCGAATTCTAGCCTCGGTGTCTTGGCCTCGATCTTGGCTCCTTCTTTTCCTTTGCCCTTTGGCACCCCTTTTGTTTAAGCAGGTTTTGAGATCGGCCGTTAGCGGGGTTACCCTTCCGGCTTGGCACAGGCAGGTTATGGGCGCCATTGGTTATTCTTGGGGCTCTTAGCCCCATTTGCATCTTGTCCGTAGGGGGCTATATATCGTTTTCAAGGTGATTTGGATCTTTGTATATTATATCTGTATTCTTGGCTCCTTGAGTCGCTGCTATATATATATCTGTTCTGTGGGTCCCATCGAGGACTGTTGTGTAATGTTATTACTTCGTTTTCCACCCGCACGAAAGTGCCTGGTGGGCACCTTTGAATCGTTTCTATGCGGGTTTGGCGAATTTTGCTCAAACTTGCATAGGTCCGATTCTGAGGGTGTTACATCCAACATCAACATGCGGCAATTCTCCAACAATTGTGGTACTTGACGACAAGCAAAACACTTGAGCAAGCGACTACGACACGCGGGTCCAACTATCTACCAAACAACAGGTAATAGGATGTGTCCAAGGCTATATATGGCTGCAAGGGATATCACGGGTACGAAAACTAGAGCATCGCAACACAGATAGCAAAGATCAACAGGAGGGAATAAATACTAGAAAAGTAAGATAGGTAGAAAGGGGGAGATGCTCGCCTGAAAACATTGCCTAAAGGTTCATCTGAAGATCGGGGCGAAGCTCACATCAACTCAACGGCCTTATCCGCGAAGAAGCAAAACACTAGAATAAACACCGGATGCAATATTTAATACAACGGCAGAAGATCGGCATGATGCATGCATGATGAAAGACATGGCAAAGGTGCGACGCAATTAGGTCATATTAAACCGGGTCCCGACAATTAATTAGGTGGTTCATGTTGTTTAGATACCCGCAATTTAAATGTTGTGATAACAGGACAAAATAAGTTAGTTAGCTACACAAGTTTAAATGAGGCCGATATGAGACTCGATTTGCCCATATGGGCCCCATATTTAATTACGAGGTGAATCGGCATAAGGCCCCAAACCATACAAGGATGCATGCAAGTATGGCAATTAATGTGCAACAGGTTTTATGTTAGCATTTATAAAAATAGGGAGTTCGGATAAGTCACACATTAGGGTTCTCGGCGATCTTGGGGTTCGGGGTTGGGGTTGGTCTCGAGGTCGAGGTTGGCGGATCTTGGTCCGGGGTTCGGCAGGATCGGTCTCGGCGGAGCGTTCTCGGATAACGAGAGGTCTTGTCGCATCCGGGAAGCAGGACTTGGGTCGGTGTCGGGGCATCGGATTCTTCCGGGCCGATGCCGTTCTTGTCGTCGTGCCGATCTTGTCGGGTCCCACGGGGTCGACCTTGCCGTTGCGAGGATCTTGTCGGGTCCGCGCTTCGGATTCCGTGAGGGAGATCATGGCGCGGCACCGGGTGCGGGATCGGCCTTCGGGATCCGGAGAAGTCGATCTTGGCGTTCCATGACGACGTCCTTGGTCCGCGGTCATCGGTCCCCTCTCAAAGATCTTGGGGTTTGTGGCTCCACTTTGGTCCGGTGTCGATCTTGGCGGTCACTTGCACACGTGGCCGTTCTTGTGGAGGGGCGGTCTGTAGCATCCCAGTTGTCTAACCCCTGTAATGCTACATGTTATAATAATAAAAAGGGCCAATTCCAACATATAATTGTTGCATCTTCATCATATCATGCTCATGTCATCATGTCACCTTGCATTTGAGCATCATATAAAACCCTTTCTTGTTTGGTTCTTATCTCATGTGCATGATTAATTGTAGTTGCCTCTTCATATTGTATTTGGTTCTTAATATATTGTTAAATGCCCAAGTTGAGTTGAGGGCATCTCTCTTATTGACTCCACCACCTTTTCTTTCACCACCTTATAATTCCACCATCCAATTAATATGAGCTTGGCATTTTATTTTGGGTTATTTCTAGCTCATGTTGGTTGGTTGGAATCCACCCCATTCTTTTGCTTGGCCTTGCCCACCTTTTGGGAATGCATATGAATAATGCCATATTAATATTATTGTTTTCACAAGGATAAATTTGGCATTAATTATCTTGCATGGGCCATGCAAGTGCCACCTTTTCTAGTATTTGGTTTTACTTGATATTCTAAGTGGATCATCTTTCCTTTGTTCATATCTTTTGTTGGCTTGTAGTTTCCTTCACCATATCATCCATCTTCTTCCCCCTTTAGCTTAACCTCTTGTCCCCATGCTCCATGCACACACATGTGCTCATGAGGCATGCACCAACCAAACCACCCCTTTCTTGGATCTTGCTTGGTCATTGTTTGGATCATGCATGGACCAAAGAAACCATCCCTTCATCTTAATCATCTCTCTCTTTTTCTCTCTTTCTCCTTGTCTTGATCTTGTGTGCTTGTCTTGTGAGGCATGATCAAGTTAACCTCTCCATCTACCTAACCCTCTCTTACCTAAACCCTAAGCCACCCCTCTAAAACCTACCTAGCATGGCCACATGACCACCATGCCTTAACCATCCTAGCTAAACCCTAGCTAATCAAACCCTAAGTGGCCTCTCCATCGTCTCCCTTCCCTCTAGCGTGCAGGCCCCACCTAGCTGCTGCCCCCCAAAACTCTAGCTGTACCCAAGCCATACCCCTCTCTCCTCCTAACCTAGCTCTCACCCTACCCTAGCCGAGCCTCTCTCTCTCTCTCTGCATGGGGCCCTCCACCGAGCCACCACCTCTCTGTCCTCCCCCTACCCCACAGCAGGTCTTCCACAGCCTGCTTGCGACCCCCTGGACCCCATGGCGATCACGTGAAGGAGGGTGCAAAAGTGGCCAGCCTGCCTCCCCCACGCAAGCCCCTTTCGCCTCGTTCTTATCCTCTCCCTCACCCTCTGTCCTCGCCCCAGATCCACTCCAGAGGCCTGCCTCGCCTCCCCTCTTCCCCCTGCCAAATGCGCCTCGGCCGCTGTCGGCCTCCCTCGTCGCCCGTCGACGGGAGGCAAGCTGGCTGCTGGGTGTCGAGGAGATCCGAACTGATGCGTCCCGTGCCCAGCGAGGAGGAGAAGGACCAGCTCGCCGGACGCCGCTCCGTCTGAAAACCCTAACCTGGGCCTCTGCCTCCCGTCGTCCCTGCGCCCCCAGATCCGAGCCCACCGTCGAGCTCATGATAGCGCCCTCACCCTCCCAGACATCCTCTCCGGCACCGTTGCTTCCTGGCGTCGCCGATCTTTTTGTCGAGCACCCTCGGTGCGTCCGTCGCCGCGTATGCCACTCGCTGGTGCAGCACGCAACGTTTACCTAGCCCCCTGCGTTTCCCTGTCAACAACCACGCACCCGCCGCAGCGGTAGCCGCCCCGCTAGCGCCCGAGGGCGGTTGAGTTCCAGCGCGCCTTGCGGCGGCTGCCGCCAGCGCCGGTTCGATTCAGGGAAGAAAAAGCAGTGTCGTTGTACACTTTGCACAACCCCCTCTTTTGCTTTTGCCAACCCGGTCCCTAGAGCCCACATCTGCATTTGGCGTTTGTAAAAGGCTCGGAGTTTTGAGTGTCAACCAGGTCCTTCCCCTCTAGCTGGCATGTGGGTCAGTGCTTTGTCCCCCACTGTCGGTGACCGCTAGAATAGGCTGGTGTAAAAAGTATGGCTGATGCATTTTATTTATTCAAATCTTTTTCTGAATATTCAAATTCAAATATTTTTCAGATTCAAACAACTTTTCATATATTATTTCAAATGACACAAATGATATATGTTTGGATATCAGAAAAATGAGAGGATTCCAAATATGCCATCCATATTGCCTTTTGCACAAGTAAAATTCCAAGTTTATTTAAATTACCCAATTGCCACTAGAATTTCAATAATTAATAACTTTTGTTTTATAATTCCAAATTTAGCAAATGATAGTTCTAAAATGATCAGCTCGACGAGACCTTTCTGTTTATGCTATCCATGACTTCAATTGCAGCATGCATCATATAAAAATATAGTGTCCAGCAACTGTTATGGCAACAAAATGTGGACCAAAACTCCACTAAAATGTTGTTACTTGTCCTTCACACCTCACCATGCCATGCTACCTTATTGCCATGTAAATTGTGCATCATTCATCATGGCATGATTGTTTTTGCGCATCTTATTCATATGCTTGTGCTCTATATTCATGTTGGCCTTGTTTGTTTGGTTTTTCTCGGATAGAACCTTGGGGGGTTATATCAAGAGAACCGAGCACTACCGGATCCGTCCCTCGCTTCAACTGAGTTAACAGGCAAGCACTTCCACATGCTTGCATACATACGATACCTCTTGCCTCTATCTTATTCTTGCATCATTGAGTCGCGATTGCATTAAATTGAATCCCAAGTATGCATAGCCTTTACTTTCAAACTCCACCAAGCTTGTTCCCCATCCCATGAACCATTACTATAGGAGTTGTTTGAGCCATGTGAGTCGTAGCACAGCATGTGTAGGGTATGTGAGTGTACATTGAACAATGAGGTACCTAAACAACTTAACTGTAGTTACGGGATAACTAAAGAAAGTGGCACCGTGAGCAACATCTGCTATTTGGTTTTCCTGCTCACTTGTGTCCCGTAAGACCCAGTACTTGATTCCTGTTCCTTGATTTATCGCTATCCACATCCGGAGGTATATGGGACCCCACAGAGCGAGCTTGATTCCGTCTTATTTCTTGGGGCCCCAAACTAGTTTGAGGTTTTATTTACGATCCTGTACTTATGCCATGCTACTTTCTGTATTTAATTTGTGCGAGGAGCACACTGTACTGTTTAGGAAAGCGGAGTGTTTTTGCGGTATCGACAAGCCCAGCCACACTTTCGGGTTCCCAGTCGTTTACAGCCACTGACGCAAACCTTGAGCCCGTCTCGGAGTCAGCTATCTCCGTTGCGGGATCTACTTAAGGGGTGGCCCCCTGAAATATTTCTGAATCCTGTGATTGTTCAGTCGTGAAAGCCTCGTTGGGTTTTGATTTGGTTTTTCCGAGGTCGATCGAGCGTGTGTTGCTATTGGTGCACCCCGGCCGGGTAAAACTTTACGAAAGCCGTGTCCGCGGATATGGGCGACTTGGAGCACAGTTTCGATCATAGACAAGCATAACTAAAGTACCGCTTTAATCGACTAAGTAACTTGACTAGTAAATAGTGCAACTCTCATGGAGCGGTTAATAAAATTGCCAACGGATGGGGGTTGTTAAATCGCTTCCTTGTTGGTAGCGAGGAGGAGGATGGATCGATGAGATTACCATTATAACTGCTTCTTAATTCACGGACATCAAATCTATCATTGGTTAGGCGGATGGTTAGCGTTATCTGTGGGGCTAGGGTTTATCTTTCGCTGCAATTGCGTCACCCAGTTGTGTCCTTTAGAGGCATTAAGACTTCTTTGAGTACCCTTAGGGTCTCACACGATAAATTATTGGTTCAGATGGCGGTACCTCCATGGAGACGGATCTTTGGGTGGAAGAAGCCAAGATGTGGGCAACGATCGTTCGGTGTAGAGATTCCGGAGCGGGGATCCGTGAGACTGTAGTGGGGATGTGCTTATTCTCTATGGCATCTTATGCCGATTTGCTTCTTATCCGTTGGATTACATTTGCCGCTTCCGCATGATACTCTGATGTGTGTTGTATGAGGAAGTATCCTAAAATATAGATTTATCTAGGTCATTTGAATCTTGCCGTATGGCGTTGCTATATTTCCTTTCTTTCTAGATGATATGGCTCTGATGTACTCTTGTATGGTGGCTTGCGTACATACCCACTTGTGTACGTAGTTGATCCCTTCGCCTGCCGATTACGCCGCCCGTACAGGTCCCGTTGAGAGGGTAGTGGTTGGGACGTCTGAAAGGACTACCAGTGAGTGGCTTTTGGGGCCCCACCGTACTATTTCATGAAGGGAATATGCCCTGAGAGGCAATAATAAATTGTTTATTATGTGTATTCCAAGTATATGATAGATGTTTATTTTGCATGCTATAATTGTATTAATACGGAAACGTTAATACATGTGTGTTTAATAAACAAACAGAAAAGTTCCTAGTTAAGCCTCTCTCATAAACTAGCTCGTTGATTAACAAGATGATCAAGGTTTCCTGATCATGGACATTGGATGTTGTTAATAACGGGATCACAACATTAGTGTAATGATGTGATGAACATTCATCCGAAGTATAGCATTACGATCAAAGTCATTGAGTTTATATTGCTATAACAACTTACGAAGTGATCCTAATCCTTAGACCATGAGATCATGTCAATCACTAACACGGAAGAGTTTCTTGATAACATCAAGCGTCACACCGTAACGGTGATTATAAAGATGGGTTGAACTAATAAAGTGTTATGTAGAGGCTCATGGATCGAGAGTGGAATTTGTTCATCCCGATGGCGGATAGATATACTCTGGCCTCTCGGTGATATCACATTGATTAGCTTGCAAGCAAGTGATTTGATCACTAGAATGTTATATCACGGAGCGAGAAAAGAGTGCATGTCGATGCGAGATCAAACTAGGTATGGAGATACCGATGATAGAATCTCGGACATGTAATATATCGTGAAACAAAGGGATTAAGATACTAGCGTAAAGGTTAAGCGATCACAAGAAAGTCATCGTTGAATGTGTGGGAGTCGGTATGGGTCTCGGATCCGCTCGATTATTGATCGAGAGAGGGGTCTCGATCATGTCCGCATTATTCACGAACCGTAGGGTGACACACTTAAGAGACACCGACATCCAATTGGAGCAAAAGTTTCATGCGAAAGAATAAACAAGCGCGAATTTATTTCACTAGATACAAAGCAGGTTTCGGGTGAAATTGCGTAAAGTGGTTATGCATGTGAAATAGAATTCTAGCAAGGGTTATTTGTGAATGTTTGTCATTAAAGTAATTGACAAAATTCTGAATAAAATAAAGAGTTTTATTTAATGAGAGTTTGCATTAAATTTGGTGGAAATTTAATGGGATCTTTGAGTGGGATTTTGAGTGGAGGAATTTGGAGGAGTTTGTGAGTGGAGTGTCCACCCACATGAAGAGGGGAGGGCAAGGGGGCAGCCCCATGCGCCGGCCACCCCTTGGGGTTCCCCCTCCTCCTATAAAGGAGCCCTCCTCTCACTTCTCCTCACACCTCCTCGTGAAGGATCTCTCTCCCCTCTAGAATTTATCCCCATGGTCTCGGACTAGCGAGATACATGTTCCCAGTGGCTATTCGGCAAGAAAGAGTTGTGCTTCCATGCATCGCTGGAGGCGAGGCGGAGGTTGCTCGGTGCCTCGAATGTGTGTGCGAGCACGGATGCGCTGCTGATTTGCGGCGCTAGGACTTCCTCTCGATCTTGAGATCGGCAAGAGATCGTCTACATCAACCACGAGTGGGACTCGTTAAACTTTGTCGGTCTTCAAGGGTATGTTCTCTACGGATATACATCCGCCCGTTGTTTGTATCTAGTATAAATAGATCTTGGTATATAGTTCACATCGTAGGAAAATTTTTGCTTTCTATCTTGCGAACCCTTGATGTATCGAGCCGGATCTATGCGTAGATACTTTACGGGTAGTACACATATGAGTATGTGGGCGATGATGATCATGTTGTTGCTCCTTTCTTGTGATTTTGGATATTGGTGGCATAGTGGGATGAAGCGGCCGGACAAACTTTACATGTCCTCGCACATGAGACCTGTTCACGCTTGACATGCAACTAGTTTGCATAAGTGGCTAGCGGTGTCATCTCTCCTACTATAGTCAATATCTATTTTGCAAGCGAGTTGTCAACAATTTGATTATCCTCGTTGTGGTTCATGTTCGTAGGTAAGAGCGGTTCTATCTCGAAAGCCCTCGACCACGTAAAACTTGCAATTGATAAATTAGAGCGTCTAGTTTAGATTGTTCTTTGGGCTAGTGTTATGATATGGTAGTGTTGTAAGTAGAAGTATGAGATGATACTCTTACAACACACATAGCGTGTAAAATCCATAGATTGTGGATTTACACATATAGGTATGATAGTGATCATACCACGATGCACATGATAGAGATCATCTGCGGGAACCATATAATTTCACTAATAAACATATGATGTTTTGATTGCATCTTATATTGCTTATTTAGCGCTTTGTTAAGCATAATAAGATGATCCCTCATTTAAATATCAAGATAAGAATGTGTTCTTCCTTTAGTATGCACCGATTATGTTTTCGTCGCTCCAAGACATCACGTGATGATCGGGTGTACTTGGATCTCGACCATACTTGGTGTAAAAGCAGTTACACATAAAAATACTAAGGTTCTAACTTGGCGAGCCTAGCATGTATGACATGGCCTCGGAACCTGACGAAAGGTTAAGCATGAGTCATATAGTTGATATGATGCCCATTTGATGCTCGCCTTTGAAGCTATCGACTCACGTGATGATCGGACTTGGTGTAGTGGATTTGGTTCATGTAATCACCAAAAGGACACGAGGGATGTCGCTTTTGAGTGGGAGTTCATTCGTAATATAGATTAGTTGAACTCAATCTATCATACACTTAGTCTAAACTTTACAAATTCTGTTGTAGATGGCACCACACCTTTTAATTTCAATGCGTTCATGGAGAAGAGAAACTAGCAACGACGGTAGCAACTTTCTTGAATGGGCCATGAATTTGAGGATTCTCCTCTCTTTGCACAAAAGCAATATGTGCTAGAAGCGCCGTTAGGCCCCCACCTTTGTGATGCCTGACGAGGAGAAGAATGTCTATCGACTCGTCGGGAGGACCACAACTTAGTTCATTGCGGCATATTGTATGGGCTAGGCGGAACTTGAAAGCGTTTGAAAGCGGCAATGCTTTTGATACAATGGGTGAGTTGAAAATGATTTTCGACACACATCTTTCTGTGAGAAACTACAATGCTTGAGAAAAGTTCTTTAGCTGCATGATGGAAGAGAACGACTCCGTTAGTGAGCATGTACTCAAGATGTCGGGTTACCGATAAGCTTGTGTCCTTGGGAATAACGATTCCCATTGACTTAGGCATCCATCGTGTTCTGCGGTCTCTACCACCTAGCTATAAGAGCTTCGTGATGAACTATAATATGCAAGGCATGAAGAAGTCTCTCCCGAGCTTACATCAATGCTTAAAAGCTGCAGTGGAGATCAAAAGGAACATCAAGTGTTGATGATCAATAGGAACACTGGTTTCAAGAAAGACAAGAAGGAAAGCGGAAGGAAGTAAGGCGGCAAGCTGTTGCGCGCTGAAAAGAAACCCGAGTTGGACCTAAGTCGATACGAGTGCTACTATTGTAAGGGGTAACTTTGGGCAAGCGCCCCAAGTATCTGGCGGACAAGAAGGCGGCAAGGCAAACAAAGGTATATATGATATACATGTTATTGATGTGTACTTGACTAGTGCTCATGATAGCACACGGGTATTTTATACGGTTCGATTGCTAATATTTGTAACTTTCGAATCGGGGCTGCGGCAGTGACGCTAGCAAGGGGTGAGGTCAAGATGCGTGTCGGCAATGGATCAAGTGTTGATGTGATCGCCGTCGAACGCTACCTCTCCACTTACCGTCGGGATTAGTTATAAACTTAAATAAGCATTATTTGGTGCACTGCGAGCATGAACATTGTACGGATCATGTTTGATGCAAAGTGGTTTTCATTCAAATCGAGAACAATGGTTGTTCCATTTATATGAATGAAATCTTTTATGGTCATGCACCAATGTTGAATGGTTTATTTCTGTTGGATCTCGATGATAATGTTACACATATTCATAATGTTGATGCTAAAAGGATTAAACTTGATGATGATATATCCGCATATATGTACTTTGCCGTCTAGGTCATATTGGCATTAAGCATGAAGAAGCTCCATTGGATGGACTTTTGGAATCACTTGATTATGAATCATTTGATACATGTGAGCCATGCCTTATGGGCAAGATGACTAAACGCCGTTTTCGGTTCAATGGAGCAGGCGGCATTTATTGGAAATCATACATTCGATGTATGTGGTCCAATGAGTGTGTCGCGAGGTGGATATCGTTATTTTGTTACTTTCACGGATGATTTGAGTAGATACGGTTATATCTACTTGATGAAACACAAGTCTGAAACCTTTGAAAAGTTCAAAGAATTTGAATGAAGTTGAAAATCATCGTAATAGAAAGATCAAATTTCTACTGCGACCGTGGAGGTGAGTATCTAAGTTGAGTTTAGCACTCACATGAAAGAGTGTGGAATTGTTTCACAACTCACACCTGCGGAACACCACAATGAAATGGTGTGTCGGAACGTCGTAATCGTGCTTTATTAGATATGGTTCGATCTATGATGTCTCTGACGGACTTGCCGTTGTCATTTTGGGGTTATGCACTAAAGCTGCTGCATTCACTTTAAATCGGGCACCATCTAAATCCGTTGAAGCGACACCGTATGAATTGTCGTTTGGAAACAAACCTAAGCTGTCATTTCTTAAAGTTTGGGGTTGCGATGTTTATGTGAAGAAACTTCAACCAGATAAACTCGAACCCAAAGCGGAAAATGCGTCTTCATAGGATACCCTAAAGAAACTATTGGGTATTCCTTCTATCACGAATCCGAGGGCAAGGTTTTTGTTGCCAGAATGGATCCTTTCTAGAGAAAGAGTTTCTCATGAAAGGTGTGAGTAGTCGGAAGGTAGAACTCGAAGAGGTTATGGAACCTTCTCTTCAAAGTATGGCGAGTGGCGCAGCGGAAGTCGTTCGGAGTTGGCTCCACCTGAAGAGGGAACTAATGATAATGATCATGAAACTCCGAAGAGTACTCGAACCTCGCAGGTCAAGCAGACGCGTGCGACTCCGATTTGTCACGGAAATCTGTCATAAATTTCATGGTTGATGAATATAATGACCTGCGGCGTATGAAGAAGCGATGATGAGCGGATTCCAACAAATGGTTAGAAGCCATGAAATCCGAGATGGAATCCATGTATGAAAATCAAGTTTGGAACTTGGTGGAATTACCTCACGACGAAAGGCGTAGAGAACAAATGGATTTTCAAAGGAAAGCGATCTTGATGGTAATGTGACCATCTATAAAGCTCGACTTATGCAAAGGGTTCGACAAATTCAAGGAGTTGACTACGATGAGACTTTCTCTCCGTAGCGATGCTAAAGTCGATTAGGATTATGTTAGCAATTCTGCATATTTCGATTATGAAATATGGCGGATGGATGTTAAACCGCGTTTCTCAATGGTAATATTGAAGAAGAGTTGTATATGATACAACCAAAGGGTTTTGTCGATCCTAAGGATGCTAACAAGGTGTGCAAGCTTCAACGATCCATCTATGGATTGAAGCAAGCATCACAGTTGGAATCTCCGCTTTGATGAGGTGATCAAAGAGTTTGGATTTGTCCAAACTTATGGAGAAGCTTGTATTTACAAGAAAGTGAGTGGGAGCAATGTGGCATTTACGATATTATATGTGGATGACATATTATTGATGGAAATGATATAGAACTTTAACAAGTGTTAAAAGTTATCTAAGCGACAAATTTTCAATGAAGGAACTAGGTGAGCGTCATACATATTAGGCATAAAGATCTATAGAGATAGATCTAGGCGCCTAATAGGGCTATCATAAGTACATACCTTGATAAGATTTTAAAGAAGTTTAAAATGGGCGGAATGAAGGGTTCTTACCTATGTTGCAAGGCAAGACATTGAGTAAGACTCAAAGTCCGGCCAGCGGAAGAAAGAGAGATAATGGACAAAATCCCTATGCTTCACCATAGGCTCTATTATGTCGCCATGCTATGTACAAGACCGGATGTGGCACGCTATTAGTTTGACTAGTAGGTACCAATCGGATCGAGTTGAACCTTTGGATAGCGGTCAAGAATATCCTTAAGTACTTACGAAGAACTAAGGATATGTTTCTTGTATCTGAGGTGAAGAAGAGCTCGTCGCTAAGTGTTATGTCGGCGCTAGCTTTGACACCGATCCGGATGACTCTAAGTCTCAATCCGGATCGTATTTCTCATGAATGGCGGGCGGTTAGTTGGAGGAGCTCCTAACAACTTTGTGGTAGCGGGATCAACAACGGAGGCGAATATGTTCTTTGCCGGAGCGGCTCGGGAAGCGATTTGGATGAAGGTTCATATCCAAACTAGGAGTTGTGGCAAGCGTTGGACCCAATGGTGATCTATTGTGACAACAATGGTGCCATTAACGCCAAAGAGCCAAGGTCTCACAAGCATTCCAAGCATATTAGCGCGGTTTCACTCCATCCATGAGCATGTCAAGGATGGAGATATAAAGATTTGTAAAGTACATACGGATCTCAATGTAGCAGATCCGTTGACTAAAACTCTCCTAGAGCAAAACATGATCAACACGAACTCAATGGGTGTTAGATATATCACTATGTAACTAGATTATTGTCTCTAGTGCAAGTGGGACTGAAGGAATATGCCACGAGAGGCAATAATAAATTGTTTATTATGTGTATTCCAAGTATATGATAGATGTTTATTTTGCATGCTATAATTGTATTAATACGAAGCGTTAATACATGTGTGTTTAATAAACAAGCAGAAAAGTTCTTAGTTAAGCCTCTCTCATAAACTAGCTCGTTGATTAACAAGATGATCAAGGTTTCACGATCATGGACATTGGATGTTGTTAATAACGGATCACAACATTAGTGTAATGATGTGATGAACATTCATCCAGTATAGCATTACGATCAAAGTCATTGAGTTTATATTGCTATAACAACTTACGAAGTGATCCTAATCCTTAGACCATGAGATCATGTCAATCACTAACACCGGAAGAGTTTCTTGATAACATCAAGCGTCACACCGTAACAGGTGATTATAAAGATGGGTTGAGAACTAATAAAGTGTTATGTAGAGGCTCATGGATCGAGAGTGGAATTTGTTCATCCCGATGGCGGATAGATATACTCTGGGCCCTCGGTGATATCACATTGATTAGCTTGCAAGCAAGTGATTTGATCACTAGAATGTTATATCACGAACGAGAAAAGAGTGCATGTCGTGAGATCAAACTAGGTATGGAGATACCGATGATCGAATCTCGGACATGTAATATATCGTGAAACAAAGGGATTAAGATACTAGCGTAAAAGGTTAGACGATCACAAGAAAGTCATCGTTGAATGTGTGGGAGTCGATGGGTCTCCAGATCCCGCTTCGATTATTGATGCGAGAGGGTCTCGATCATGTCCGCATTATTCACGAACCGTAGGGTGACACATAAGAGACACCGACATCCAATTGGAGCAAAAGTTTCATGCGAAAGAATAAACAAGCGCAGGAATTTATTTCACTAGATACAAAGCAGGTTTTCGGGTGAAATTGCGTAAAGTGGTTATGCATGTGAAATAGAATTCTAGCAAGGGTTATTTGTGAATGTTTGTCATTAAAGTAATTGACAAAATTCTGAATAAAATAAAAGAGTTTTATTTAATGAGAGTTTGCATTAAATTTGGTGGAAATTTAATGGGATCTTTGAGTGGGATTTTGAGTGGAGGAATTTGGAGGAGTTTTGTGAGTGGAGTGTCCACCCACATGAAGAGGGAGGGCAGGGGCAGCCCCATGCGCGGCCACCCTTGGGGTTCCCCCTCCTCCTATAAAGGAGCCCTCCTCACTTCTCACTCCACCTCCTCGTGAAGGATCTCTCTCCCCTCTAGAATTTATCCCCATGGTCTCGGACTAGCGAGATACATGTTCCAGTGGCTATTCGGCAAGAAAGAGTTGTGCTTCCGCTGCATCGCTGGGCGAGGAGGCGGAGGTTGCTCGGTGCCTCGAGCGTGTGTGCGAGCACGGATGCTGCTGCTGATTTGCGCTAGGACTTCCTCTCGATCTTGAGATCGGCAAGAGATCGTCTACATCAACCACGAGTGGGACTCGTTAAACTTTGTCGGTCTTCAAGGGTATGTTCTCTACGGATATACATCCGCCCGTTGTTTGTATCTAGTATAAATAGATCTTGGTATATAGTTCACATCGTAGGAAAATTTTTGTTTTCTATGCTGCGAACCCTTCATTTCAACCACTACCACTCATCCAGGCTTGTATCTAGGAGCGTAATTCACCGAGGTAGTTACAATTGGTATTAGAGCCATCCCGACCTTGGGGTTTCACCAAGCAGTCGTTGTCGTCTAGTAAATATTTTGGTAGTTATGTATATTAGGGAAAAACAAAAGCGAGTAGGACTGCTTCCACTTTTCTTCTTACCCTCCCACCCACCCTTTTCTGGTAAGGAAGTGCAACGTTTTCAATCATCTTCTCAAGTTTCAAACTAGGAGTCACGTGTTCTAGGTTTCCGTAGTACCATAGGTTGTGTGTGTGTGTGTGTGTGTGTGTGTGTGTGTGTGTGTGTAATCCCTTGTCTACCTGTTGCATCCAAGTTGTGATCTTATCTGCCTTTGGTTATCAACTGTTGGTACATTCCATACCGACATGCTTTTGCAAACCGACGCAATCTATCTTCCTCTTTGTATCCGACGCTATCTTGTTTGGGGTGTTCGTTTCCGTAGTTACCAATATTTAGGTTTCACGTGAGAAGAAGGGTTAGGATATGTGTTCCACTTGTTCATGCGGAGTAATGATTTGAGTGCGGGATGGAGTCGCGACCATACCACTACTTTTATCATTCGCTTTTGTATATTGAATCGGTAGAGTCACTAATCTTGATTCGTTAAGTAATTTTAGCATCTATTGGTATTCTAATGCGAAATTTGTGGAAAAATTTCTTTGATATATTTGTACCACACTCCTTTTTCGATTAATGCGATATGCTTAATATCTTTTAGGTGCTATGAACTTTGTTGATATTTTAATATCATCTCGATAAATTGTATCCTTTAATCTTGGTTAATTCCATCTTGGTACTATTTTGGATTATTATCATTCTCCATTATAATCTTGACTTGAGTTTATATCAATGAGGATGGCTCCCCCGGATGAGGAGGACATACCTCGGAACTGGGCTCATTTGTCAAACATTGCTAATGCTTTGGAAGCTATGCAAGAGAACCAGGCGCTTTGAGGAGAGGCGTCGAAGAAAGCGAGTTTGCTCCACTTCCTCCACCTCCCAAGCGTGGAGACATCAAAGCTTCCTCAAGTTCAACCCTCGTCGGTTTGATGTGTCGGCCGACCTCTTGGCGCGGATGATTGGCTGCTTGAGATCTCAAGGTTGCTCGAGGCTGCGATGTTCGAGCAGAGTGGGTCAAGTGTGCTACTCACCTTCTCAAGGGAGATGCGGCTCTTTGGTGGGAAAACTACTTGAAGGCAAGCTGCAATGGGTTCCAGCCAACTTGGGAGAGGTTCACTGCAGCTTTCAAGGAGCAGTTTCTCTCAGAGATTGTGATGGAAAGGATGAAGGAGGCTTTCCTCAACTTTGAGGCGAAATGATAACGTCAACACCTATATCGGGAACTTCATGAATCTGTCTCGTTATGGTGGTGATGAGGTATCTGATGACAAGAAGAAGCAGAAAAGGTTCAGGCAAGGGCTCAATGCATCGATCAAGTATGCAATCACGCATGCAAGACCGGCAACCTTCCTGGAACTACAGCACACAGCACTGCAAGAGGAGGCAAGCGAGCAAATGTTTGAGGAGTCCAAGAAACACAACAGGATGCATCAAGCTCTGCGATTATGGCAGCTCCTTCTAAGCGGCGTGTCGGGTTCCTAACACCCCACCGTCGCTCCGGCTCCACCAAGACCTGCGAGTTTCACGTCAAGGCCACCAAACTTCACCCTGCGGCTCCGGGCTACAACAACCATTACCTGGGCGCTGGCGGAGTCCCCAGCTACTCGCTCCACGTCCTCATGGTGCTTGTTTCACATGTGGAGATCATGGACATCCCAACTGAACGCCCAATGAAGAACAAAGCTCTCCCTCCACCCCGCCAAGATGCAACAAGCTCTCCTTGGTTCGTGCACCACCGCCTCGGGCTCTCAACATCAACACTAAGCCGGGTGCGGTTGTTCGTATAGCTAACGTCTAACGCCTCTCAAGTGAGCTACTTTGGAGTTGTGATGGGTATGCTTTCCGTTAACTCAGTCCGCACGAGTTCTCTTTGATTACGGTGCATCGCATTCTTTTGTGTCTCACAAGTTTGCAAATGAGAATGAGTTAGTCTGGTTCCTCTTCAAAAGAAGTTAATGGTCCTTTCTCCGGAGAGAAGATGGCAGCTTCTAAGATCGGTCATGGCAAGATTGAGATTGGTGGTTCTTCATTCTTGGCTTCTTTAATTCTTCGGGCAACTCGACATTGATGTCATCTTGGGCATGGATTGGTTGACAGCAAATGCTGTGATTGATTGTCTTTGAACGCTCGGTGTCTCGAAGATTCACGAAGGCCATATAGTCTTTTCTCCAAGTCGACTCTGTTGTCCAGCTCTATTCCTTGGCTGCTCGAATGATGATGCTATGGAAGCTATTGAGAGGTACCAGTGGTCTGTGAGTTCCGACGTCTTTCTGAAGAGTTGCGGTATGCCTCCGGATCGCGAGGTTGAATTCGTGATTGAGCTT
Organism: Avena longiglumis; assembly: GCA_030063025.1. NCBI lineage: Eukaryota > Viridiplantae > Streptophyta > Magnoliopsida > Poales > Poaceae > Avena > Avena longiglumis. The sequence continues at coordinate 40,448,202 of CP125976.1, read as the reverse complement.
GAACTGGAACGGCTCCTATCTCTAAGCGGCCATATAAAATGGGTCCTTACGAGTTGGCGAACTCAAGCGACAACTTGATGAACAAGAGAAGTTGGGTTTCATTCAACCTGACACTTCTTCTTGGGGTAGTCCAACAATCTTTGTGAAGCGTGGCAGAACCGATAGGCTATGTGTTGACTAGGGCTCTCAATGCTAAAACCATCAAGAACAAATATCCTCTCCCACGGATAAATGATCTTTTTGATCGGTGGCAGGGGCTGTGGTGTTCTCTAAGCTGGACTTGAGAAGTGGTTATCACCAAATCAAAATTCGCAAAGATGTGCCCAAAACAGCTTTCACCACCCGCTATGGCTGTATGAGTACACGGTCATGTCTTTCGGTCTCACCAACACCTGCTACCTTCTCGAGGCTGATGAACTCCGTTTTCATGGAGTACTGGACAAGTTTGTTGTGGTATATCTGGATGACATTGGTCTATTCTAAGTCCAAGGAGGAGCATGAAGAGCACTGCGGTGTGTCTTAAACAAGCTCGTGAGAACCGCTTGTATGCAAAGTTCTCAAAGTGTGAGTTTTGGCTGCACAGTAACATACTTGGGTCATGTTATCTCTGCCAAGGGCATTGCGATCAACCGTAAACCGTGAAGACAATAGTTGAATGGCTACCTCCTGCTAATGTCAAGGAAGTGCGGAGTTTTCTCTTGGCTAGCTATTGCCGTCGCTTTGTGAGAACTTCTCGAGATAGCAAAGCCTCTTACCGACCTCCTCAAGAAAGGCAAGAAGTACTGTGGACTCACCTTGTCAAGAAAGTTTTGAGACACTCAAAGAAGCTCACTTCCACACAGTCTTGGTTCCTCGGATACATCTAAGCCTTTCCGGATATTATGGCGCCTATCTGCAAGGATAGGGTGCGGTCCTTATGCAAGAGGCAGTGGTTGCTTATGCCTCTCGTCGCTTGAAGGCATGATATCAACTATCCCACACATGACCTTGAGCTAGCAGCGTTGTCTTTGCTTTGAAGCTATGGAGGCACTACTTGCTTGGTAACGTTGTGAGATCTTCTCGGACCACAAGAGTTTGAAGTATATCTTCACTCAACGGATCTCAACCTTGGCGGAGGAGATGGATCGAAGCAATCAATTACTTTGATGTGACCATCAACTACACTCCGAGCAAAGCAAGCGTCATGGCGGATGCGCTTAGTAAAGCTTATGTCAACAACCTCATGGTGGAAGAGCAACGCCTCTCTTGTGCGAGGAATTCCGTCGGCTCAACACGGAAATTGTGGAACAAGGGCATCTCCCGAACCTTACGGCTACTCCTCTCTTGGAAGAACAAATTCGCTCTCGTCGACTTGGTGATCCGCACACCAAAAGCTCATCGCTAAGCTTGACCTTCAGTATGAGTCCTTCCATGTTGATGATCAAGGCACGCTCTTCTTTGAACACCGGATGTTTGTTCCAAACTACAGTGAGAGACCAAGTTCTCAAGGAGGCACATGATTCGGTTCTTTCTATCCATCTGGCAAAGCACAAAGATGTACATGGACTTGAAAACACTGTCTGGTGGCACAGGTTGAAACGGTATTGTGCTAAGTACGTCTCGAATGTGATGTGCATCGCAGAGTCAAGGTTGTCCATCGAAACCATTTGGTCTTCTACAGCCATTGAAACCTCGGAATGGAAATGGGAGAAAGTGGAGATGGACTTCATCACTGGCTTCCCAAGGTCGCGAAGGGCAACAATGCAATTTTGTTGTCATCGACAGCTTTCTAAAGTGGCTCATTTCTTCGATCAAAGAAACAATTTCGGAATTCAGTTGGCTAAGCTCTATATCAACAATTGTCTCTCTGTATGGGGTTCCACTTGAAATCAGTTCAGACCGTGAGCATCTTCACCTCAAAGTTCGGGAGAGTTTCCAAAAAGCTTTGGGAACAAAGTTGAACTTGACCTTTGCTTACCACCCTCGGTCTCAAGGACAAGTGGAAAGAATCAATCAGATTACGGAGGATATGCTTAGAGCTTGCGTCATCTCGTTTGGCATGAAGTGGGAGGAATGTCTTCCATATGCTGAATTCTCCTACAACAACAGCTTCGGAAGAGTGAAGATGGCACCATTGAGGCTCTCTATGGGCGCAAGTGCGAACTCCGATTGGTTGGTCGGTGCGGAGAAAGAATCTGGTTTGGCCTGACATTGTAACTCGAGCAGAGAAGAAGGTGCATATCATTACGGAGAACACGAAGATTGCTCAAAGTCGTCGGAAGAGCAACTATGACGGGAAGCACACGGATATGGTATATGCCTGGTGATCTCGTCTACCTTCGTGTCACTCCCATGAGAGGAACACACCCGGTATCAAAGGAAAGTTGGCTCCTAGATACGTCGGTCCTTTCAAGATACGTGGTAGAAGAGGAGAAGTGGCTTATGCTGGAGCTTAGGAAAAACTCAAAGTCCATGAAGTTTTCCACATCTCTCAGCTCAAGAAGTGCTTCAAAGACCCGGCAAGACCGTGGATCATGAGCTAATCGACCTCAAAGAAGATCTGTCTTATCAAGAACACCCACCAAAATCCTTGAGACCATGAGCGAAGGACTGCAACAAGTCCATCAAGTTACGCAAGGTGCGATGGTCACACCATTACATTGATGAAGCCACATGGGAGCGTGAAGATGAACTCCGTGCCAACCATCCTTCTCTTTTGTATCTTCTTCTTCTTCCTAGAATCTCGGTGAGATTCATGTTTAGTGGGAGAGTTGTAGCATCCCGGTTGTCTAACCCTGTAATGCTACATGTTATAATAATAAAAGGGCCAATTCAACATATAATTGTTGCATCTTCATCATATCATGCTCATGTCATCATGTCACCTTGCATTTGAGCATCATATAAAACCCTTTCTTGTTTGGTTCTTATCTCATGTGCATGATTAATTGTAGTTGCCTCTTGATATTGTATTTGGTTCTTAATATATTGTTAAATGCCCAAGTTGAGTTGAGGGCATCTCTCTTATTGACTCCACCACCTTTTCTTTCACCACCTTATAATTCCACCATCCAATTAATATGAGCTTGGCATTTTATTTTGGGTTATTTCTAGCTCATGTTGGTTGGTTGGAATCCACCCCATTCTTTTGCTTGGCCTTGCCCACCTTTTGGGAATGCATATGAATAATGCCATATTAATATTATTGTTTTCACAAGGATAAATTTGGCATTAATTATCTTGCATGGGCATGCAAGTGCCACCTTTTCTAGTATTTGGTTTTACTTGATATTCTAAGTGGATCATCTTTCCTTTGTTCATATCTTTTGTTGGCTTGTAGTTTCCTTCACCATATCATCCATCTTCTTCCCCCTTTAGCTTAACCTCTTGTCCCCATGCTCCATGCACACACATGTGCTCATGAGGCATGCACCAACCAAACCACCCCTTTCTTGGATCTTGCTTGGTCATTGTTTGGATCATGCATGGACCAAAGAAACCATCCCTTCATCTTAATCATCTCTCTCTTTTTCTCTCTTTTTCTCCTTGTCTTGATCTTGTGTGCTTGTCTTGTGAGGCATGATCAAGTTAACCCCTCTCCATCTACCCTAACCCTCTCTTACACCTAAACCCTAAGCCACCCCTCTAAAACCTACCTAGCATGGCCACATGACCACCATGCCTTAACCATCCTAGCTAAACCCTAGCTAATCAAACCCTAAGTGGCCTCTCCATCGTCTCCCCTTCCCTCTAGCGTGCAGGCCCCACCTAGCTGCTGCCCCACCCCAAAACTCTAGCTGTACCCAAGCCATACCCCCCTCTCCCTCCTAACCTAGCTCTCACCCTACCCTAGCCGAGCCTCCTCTCTCTCTCTCTGCATGGGGCCCCTCCACCGAGCCACCACCTCTCTGTCCTCCCCCCTACCCCACGGCAGGTCTTCCACCCCTGCCTTGCGACCTGGACCCCATGGCGATCACGTGAAGGAGGGTGCAAAAGTGGCCAGGCGACCCTCCCACGCAAGCCCCACCTCGCCCTCGTTCTTATCCTCTCCCTCACCCTCTCCTGCCCCAGATCCACCCCAGGCCTGCCTCGCCTCCCTCTTCCCCCGCCATGCGCCTCGGCGCGTGTCGGCCTCCCCTCGTCGCCGTCGAACCAGAGGCAAGCGCGTCTGCGGTGTCGAGGGAGATCCGAGCTGTGCGTCGCCCGTGCCCAGCGGCGAGGAGGAGAAGGACCAGCTCGCCGGAGACAAGCCGCTCCGTCCAGAAACCCTAGCACTGGGCCTCTGCCTCCCGTCGTCCTCTGCGCCCGACCAGATCCGAGCCCACCGTCGAGCTCATGATGGCGCCTCACCTCCGGACATCCTCTCCGCACCGTTGCTTCTGGCGTCGCCGATCTTTTTGTCGAGCACCCTCGGTGCGTCCGTCGCCAGCGTATGCCACTCGCTGCAAGACGCATAGCGTTACCTAGCCCCTGCGTTTCCCTGTCACAACCACGCACCGCCGCAGTAGCCGCTTAGCGCTTGAGCGCGCGAGTTCGAACCCAGCGCGGCCGCGCATCGCGCGGCAGCGCAGCCTTCGGTTCAGTTCGGGAAGAAAAAGCGATGTCGTTGTACACTTTGCACAACCCCTCTTTTGCTTTTGCCAACGCGGTCCCTAGGGCCACATGCATGTCATTGGCGTTTTGTAAAAGGCTCGGAGTTTTGAGTGTCAACCGCGGTCCTTCCCTCTCCTAGCTGGCATGTGGGTCCAGTGCGCTGTCCCCACCACTGTGACGCTAGAATAAATTTGGAGTGTAAAAGTATATGGTGAGTGCATTTTATTTATTCAAATCTTTTTCTGAATATTCAAATTCAAATATTTTTCAGATTCAAACAACTTTTCATATATTATTTCAAATGACAAATGATATATGTTTGGATATCAGAAAAATGAGAGGATTCCAAATATGCCATCCATATTGCCTTTTGCACAAGTAAAATTCCAAGTTTATTTAAATTACCCAATTGCCACTAGAATTTCAATAATTAATAACTTTTGTTTTATAATTCCAAATTTAGCAAATGATAGTTCTAAAATGATCAGCTCGATGAGACCTTTCTGTTTATGCTATCCATGACTTTAATTGCAGCATGCATCATATAAAAATATAGTGTCCAGCAACTGTTATGGCAACAAAATGTGGACCAAAACTCCACTAAAATGTTGTTACTTGTCCTTCACACCTCACCATGCCATGCTACCTTATTGCCATGTAAATTGTGCATCATTCATCATGGCATGATTGTTTGCTTGACGCATCTTATTCATATGCTTGTGCTCTATATTCATGTTGGCCTTGTTTGTTTGGTTTTTCGGATAGACCGGCGGTGGGTTATATCAAGAGAACCAGAGCACTACCCAGATCCGTCCCTCGCTTCAAGCGAGTTAACGTGCAAGCACTTCCACATGCTTGCATACATACAGTACCTATTGCCTCTATCTTATTCTTGCATCATTGAGTCGCGATTGCATTAAATTGAATCCCAAGTATGCATAGCCTTTACTTTCAAACTCCACCAAGCTTGTTCCCCATCCCATGAACCATTACTATAGGATTTGTTTGAGCCATGTGAGTCGTAGCACAGCATGTGTAGGGTATGTGAGTGTCTGTTGAACAATGAGGTACCTAAACAACTTAATCTGTGTAGTTCTGGGATAACTAAAGAAAGTGGCACCGGTGAGCAACATCTGCTATTTGGTTTTTCCTGCTCACTTGTGTCCCGTAAGACCCCGAGTACTTGATTCCTGTTCCTTGATTTATCGCGCTATCCACATCCGGGAGGTATATGGGACCCCCCTGAGCCAGAGCTTGATTCCGTCTATTTCTTGGGGCCACAAACTAGTTTGAGGTTTTATTTACTATCCTGTACTTATGCCATGCTACTTTCTGTATTTCATTTGTGCGAGGAGCACACTGTACTGTTTAGGAAAGCGGAGTGTTTTCGCGGTATCGACAAGCCCAGCCACACTTTCGGGTTCCCAGTCGTTTACAGCCACTGACGCAAACCTTGAGCCCGTCTCGGAGTCAGCTATCTCCGTTGCGGGATCTACTTAAGGGGTGGCCCCCTGAAATATTTCTGAATCCTGTGATTGTTCAGTCGTGAAAGCCTCGTTGGGTTTTGATTTGGTTTTTCCGAGGTTGATCGAGCGTGTGTTGCTATTGGTGCACCCCGGCCGGGTAAAACTTTCTGAAAGCCGTGTCCGCGGATATGGACGACTTGGAGCAGATTTCTCGATCATAGACAAGCATAACTAAAGTACCGCTTTAATCGACTAAGTAACTTGACTAGTAAATAGTGCAACTCTCATGGAGCAGTTAATAAAATTGCCAGCGGATGGGGGTTGTTAAATCGCTTCCTTGTTGGTAAGCATGGAGGAGGATGGATCTGATGAGATTACCATTATAACTGCTGTTCTTAATTCACGGACATCCGTCTATCATTGGTTAGGCGGATGGTTAGCGTTTATCTGTAGGACTGCTAGGGTTTATCTTTCGCTGCAATTCGTCACCCAGGTTGTGTCCCCTTTAGAGGCATTAAGACTTGCTGAGTACCCTTAGGGTCTCACACGATAAATTATTGGTTCGATGGATGTACCTCCTTGACGGATCTTGGGTGGAAGAAGCCGAAGATGTGGGCAACGATCGTTCGGTGTAGAGATTCCGGGAACGGGGATCCGTGAGACCTGTAGTGGGGATGTGCTTATTCTCTATGGCATCTTATGCCGATTTGCTTCTTATCCGTACTCGGATTCTGTTTGCCGCTTCCGCATGATACTCTGATGTGTGTTGTATGAGGAAGTATCCTAAAATATAGATTTATCTAGGTCATTTGAATCTTGTCGTATGGCGTTGCTATATTTCCTTTCTTTCTAGATGGTATGGCTCTGATGTACTCTTGTATGGTGGCTTGCGTACATACCCACCTCTGATGTACTCTTGTATGGTGGCTTGCGTACATACCCACTTGTGTACGTAGTTGATCCCTTCGCCTGCCGATTACGCCGCCCATACAAGTCCCGTTGAGAGGGTAGTGGTTGGGACGTCTGAAAGGACTACCAGTGAGTGGCTTTTGGGGCCCCACCGTACTATTTCAACCACTACCACTCATCCAGGCTTGTATCTAGGAGCGTAATTCACCGAGGTAGTTACGGTCTTGGGCCTTGGCCGGAGGGTCTCATGCCACGCACGGCGACAGCCGAGACGAGCTTCGGGGCAGCAGAGGACATGGGGCTCGGCTCGAGGGTGACGGGGTCGGTCTCCACGCCAACGACGCGAGGCCGAGGCGCCTGGCAGGGTTGGTGGCGCCTGAGGAGGGCCAGGGCGGCGGCGCATGCTGAAACCGGCGAAGGGAGGTTGGCGGCTTGGGGCGGCGATGGGCGGAGAGCGCTGGCAAGGCGCTGGCGGCGGAGCGGGCGCAGGCGGCTGGCGGGGTGCGAAGGGTGGCGCGACGGGCAGAGCCGCTGGCGCGGAGAGACAGGCCAGGCTGGCGAGGCGGCAGGGCGAGCTGGAGCACGCCGGGCGACGCGAGGCGGGCTTGAGGCGAGCTCGGCCGAGGGGCTGCGGCGCAGACTTCGCTTCGGGAGGCGGCTCAGTGGAGGCGGAGCTCAGCGCTGCGCAGAGCCGGGCCAGTGCAGGCCGGGCAACAGGAGGCGACGAGGCGGGCAGCAGGCGGAGGCGGAGCTCGGGCGGAGGTGGGCGGCCCAGGGATCGGGAGGCGCGGGCGGAGATGGCGCAGAGGCGGAGAGGAACAGTGGGGAGGAGGCGTGACAGGCGGCTCCGGCGGAGGAGAGGTGGAGGCAGGCTTGGCGAGTGCTGGGGCGGGAGGCGTGAGCAGCTGGCTCGGGGAGGCGAGGTCGCGACGGGAAAGAGAGGGAAGCCGGAGGAGGAGGAGAAGGCGGGCGGCGAGTGGCCGGAGCGAGGAAGAGGCGGGAAGGGCGGTTGTCGAGGCGAGAGAAGCAGGGGTCTGCAGGGGTTGGTGGACCGGAGCGGGACAGTGGTGGGTCGAGCCAGGGCTGGTGGGGTCCACGGGAAAGGTGGGAGCTGGGAGGTGCGTCTGGCGAGTGAGGGAGCTGGCGTCTTGGCGTGGGTGTCTTTGTGTGTGTTGGGTTTAGAGGAGGGAGAGAAGAGAGAGGGCCAAGTGGCAGCACATGGTTAGCTGGGGGTTGGGCAGGGTGACGTGGCGGCCTAGGATTGGTCCGGGTGAGGTGGCCAGAGGGGTGGGTAGAGTTTTAGGTAGCTGTAGGATTTGTTGGGGTGTTTGGGGTGGACCGATTTAGAAATGGGGGTGGTCGTTCGGGTCGATTCGGCCCGTTCGACTGCCCCCACTAAAACAATTAATTAAAATATTTATTTTTACCCAGCGTTTTTGCAATCCGACAGCGGACAAAACAAAATAATCCGGGGACCCGGGTTTGCGTGTTTGAATGTAGATGGGGCGTTTGAAAAACAAATCGGGCTTTGCGAAAATAGTTTTGACAAACGACATATGATGATGACGATGCAATGCACAAATTCAACGCGATTTTCTAGTAGTGGTTTTGCGGGATGCCACACTAGGCGTGGTCCCCAGCTGGCCGCGCCTGAGGGGGGTGTGAGCCCCCCGAGCTCCGTTTCCGCCTTGTTTTCATGTCAGTACCTTCCTTATGCATTGAAACTTAGTAAGATATAACCCACCGGATCCCCCGAGGTTCATGCATCATGTTCTCATCGTGTTTTCGTTTCGATCTGTCTTTGTCAGGAAATCTTCTCAAGTTTAGAGCGCCATGGTCTCCGCCAACGACAAAGGCAAGAAGCCCAAGGAAGATGATCCTCAAAACTCCAAGGAGGAGGAGATTTTGGTAGGTTATGAAGTAGACATGGAGGAGGACAAGCATCCGGACACCCGCGCTACTGTCGCAAGCATTGGAGTGGTGGAAAGCCCTATCAAGCTTAGGAGGACAACACGGATGTCTTCAGGAGGGAGAACTCCGCATCATATACTTGCTCCACGGACACTTCCTCCTCGTACCACTCGTTCTAACCATGTAGGAAAGGTCCACACTAAGAAGGAAGAATGGGGAAAGAATAACAAGGACTGGAATTCTAGTCCTGACATGATCATGAACCGCATTGAGCAGAATTCGAAGTTGATTCGTACTCTGACCTTTGAGATTGAGGATTTGAAGAAACTTATTAGAGAGCTTATCAAGAGAACACCACCACCACCGAAGGAGTAATTTGTCATCAGGTTTGGCATTCCCTTGGCTTGTTCCAAGCTTGGGGGAGTGCCGCGGTATCACCACCATCATCTTTTATCTTTTACCTTTTTAGTGGATTCATATCTTTGGTAGAGAGGTTATCTTATAGTTTGGTTTGCATGTGGAAGTATCTCTCCTTTAGTTGATTATCTATGTATCCCTTGGTGTGAGTGCCTTTATAGAATATTAATGAGAAGTCTCATCTTTTACTTTTTGCACTTCTTATTTTAGTTTGCAATCTCTATTATATGATGGATCTTGTTGATCAGTATTGGCATCACTTTGGGAGCATCAAGTGAATCTAAATTGATTTTGGCAAACCGAGCTCTGGTCAGTAGCAACACTTTTTGAGGTTTGAAAGGAAAAGAAAAAAGCTTACAGTTATTTTGTATCATTTATTTTTATTTCTTGTTGGCTCATAAGCTTAGTATTCTTTATTTAAGATATTTTGTGTCTTCAAGGAAGATTGCATGTTTGGCTTTATTACTTGTATGTTTGCTTGTTTCCTTCAACTCTTGTGCTTGCTACCCAGCCTTGCTAGCCAAAAACCCGTTTTGAGAAGGCATACTTCTCATGTTTCCAATTCCTTTGAACCAAAACATGTGCCATTTGTGTCCACCATATCTACCTAGTAGCATTATTGCTATTCCAAGCAAATTCTCAAGCTTCATCTATCTTTCAAATTAAAAAGTATTTTGTTATGTGAAAACTAGTTAGTAAAGCTCTCACGAACTTGATGGCACACCTTATTTCCTTGCCCCTAATAGACTTGAACCATTGTGTCATCAAAGTTGTATATGCTTGCATCTATACGTTGGAATTAGCAGAACCGTGTTGTCACGGGGAACACTTTCAACATTGCACCTATACTTTGTACATAGTTGATATCATGCTCTTTTGTCTGTGGATGTCACCAGTGTGAAATAAAGAGGGAACTTGTAAGTACATGGAGTGTGTATTATGTGTTAGAAAAATGCCTGGGCCGCTAGCCTAAGCCATGCCTAATCATGGTGGAATCTTGCAGCATCACCATAGTGAGCTATCTATGAAGCATCCTCAATAAAAATCTATGCACACAGTAAATAAAAAGATCATTTGAGATGCTTCTTTGTCATTTTGGTTATGGGAAAGCTCATGTACCATGTGCAAGGGTACCCGTTAGCGGTTCTTTATGATACGCATGTACTTACAATGACAAGAACTTACCGGTAACTGAAGTTGAGTACCATGAGGAGTGTCCCTCATATTGGGACATGAGATTGCCAACTTATATTTAGTCAAGCATATACTCCATCCTTATTCACTTTAACCTTAATCATCTCAAGATGCCTATGATAGGGGCAATGGGGGCTCAAAGCTAGTAAGTACCATAATGTTTTGGAAGCTCTTTATGACTTGTAATACCTACTTCCCTCTATAAAGGGACCTTTCTCCTACTTCCAAGTTGATTCAGTAAACCTACTTCCTCTCTATATTCAGCAAGCATTTGAGTTGTTGTGTTTCAAGCATTCATATGATGATTTATTCAATCATGTTCTTTATCTTCCTTGTTTGCACAAAACTCTTATCTATTGAGTATTACTTTGAAAGCCTTTGTTGTGAAAAACCTTTTATGTTTGAGAAAAGATTACTCTTGTTGTGAAGACTTCTTGTGAAACTGTTTTGAAAAATTCTACAAAAGCTTTTCGTGAAACTGTTTGCTAGCTGTTCTCTGACCAAGAACAAAGTTTGCCAATTCCAATTATGATTTATCTTTATGCATCTCTATTGTGACTCCTGTACTTGTTGCAAGATAAGTTATATAATGGTGAGTTGCTTTCTTCTATGAGTTGTGCAATGGTAGTGTGATGCTTCTTGTCCGTATTATTTTATCGACACTTCACTCCATAAACCTGTGGACATGTTTACTGAGCTCATTTTTCGCTTGGGGACAAGCGAAGTTCTAACCTTGGGGGAGTTGATACGTCCAATTTGCATCACCATTCTATATCATAATTTACCTCTATTCATTGATATATGTCTTATTATGAGGTATTACTTATGTCTTTTCATCTGTTTATGCATGTTGGATGATTCTTGGAGGATGAACTGCCGGAGTCTGGATTCTGATGGAAAAAGAGGTGTTTTGATGCAATTTTGCGAAGATCAGAAAAATATGGGAAAATTATATTTTCCCAGAAGATAGAGGAAGCCAGAAGGGGAGGCGAAGAAGGGCCGCAGGGGGCCCACACCCCCTAGGCGCCCCCTGGGCCGCGCCTAGGGCAGGTGTGGCCCACCTACCCGGCCTCTGATTCCGCCCTCTCGCCTATATCTTCCTTACGGAACCCTAACACCAAGGGGGCGACCACAGATAGATTTCCGCCGCCTCCGCGGGGCGGAAAACACCAAGAGAGAAAGAGCTCTCCGTGATGATTTCTGGGAAATTACTCGGAGAGGGGAGATCGTCGCCATCAAAACCATCGTCAAGCTAGACTTCATCGGGATCATCATCATCATCCACACCATCATCTCCACCAGCACCATCATCATTACTCCATACCACTGTAACAATCGTGTTGAATACTTGCTTAGTTCATTAGGGGAAACTTTCATGGTGTTGATTACTATTGTAGTTGATGCTTGTGAGTGGAACCATTGGATTATTGTTTATGTTCAGATTGTTATACATTATCATATCATATTTGATCTTGATCCATATGATGTCTCGTGAGTAGTTCGTTTAGTTCTTGAGGACATGGGAGAAGTCATGTTGTTGGTAGTGGATTTGTGTTGAGTTATTATTCAATGGTTTAGTATTTAATTTGTGGTGCTATTCTTCTAGTGGTGTCATGTGAACGTCGACTACATGATACTTCAACATTTATGGGCCTAGGGGAATGCATTGTGTATTTGGCTACTAATTGTGGGGTTCTTTGGGTGGCGAACCTGAATCCCCGTTAGGACACCTTTGCACAAGGGAGCGTAGGATCTCAGAGTTTAAGGCCGTGGTTAGATTTATATCTTAATTACTTTCCTATAGTTGTGGATGCTTGCAGGGGGTTTAATTACAAGTATGTATTAGTCCAAGTAAGGTCGGTATGTTAGCACAGGTTCACCCACACAACACTTACAACACCAAAGAAGAGTACTCAGCTATTTGAAGCGAAAGCACTTGACAGAATTCCCATGTGTCCTCGAGAAAGTTTGGTCCTTATAAGTATTTCCACCATCTTGTCCTTTGCTAAGAAAGGATTGGGCCACTTTCTCCATTTGTTTGTTGTCTTTATTTCTTGCTCTTTGTTTTGTTGCCTTATCAGAAAACCACTAAAATTCATTTGCTAAGTATTCACAGGGATTTCCTGTTCCATACCACTGTTCGGCACCTTCTACTCCTCGTTGGCATCGACACTCCTATTTATCAAAAGTACTGCGATACACCCCCTATACTTGTGGGTCATCAGGTCCCTTTTCATAAAATTACAAGTTGTTCTCCCGGCTCTATGGTTGACAAGTGGGCCTCGTGGTGGACTGCGGGTTAAGGTCTCAAATCCACAAGGGCCTCTCTGCAAAACAGGGCGGCGACGATTGACGAACTGACGACGAATCCGTGTGATGGCGATGAATCTAGCTATTTTCGGGCGACGATTGCGAGCGATAGTGTTGGAATTAGACGACACCGCCAAAACGAAAAACGTAGATGGTACTACGGTCTACAGATCTTGTTCAGGAAGCATTGTCAGAGGAGGACTGTAGCGGCGGGAAAACTAGCGGGAATAGAATCGGCAGGTTGCGCTCCTACTGCGACTGACGCACACATTGGCGTTGACCGCGACGGAGAGAACGCGCGCAGGGCGTTTTACAGCGCGGCGATGCTACGGTGCAAGATAGAAAATGGGGCCATGTCTGGGAGAAAGAGGGCCTCACCAGCAACTTGTTAAAGAAGGCGAGGGGATCCAAGGTGGATACGATCTCACGCGCGGCTGGACTCCTGGTGCTTGCGGTCTACGACGGTGCCAAAACAACTCCGGCGGTCTCCGACGCGGCTACTAGTCCAGGTCGACAAAGAGGAAGCAGGAGACCCCGGCGGTGCTCCTGGCTGGCCTTGGCATGCTCCAGCCCGAGCCAATCTTGATGGAGGCCAAGCTAGGGTTTATATGGTGAGGAGAAGGTCATGGTGGGGAGGATTAAGAAGGAGGAAGGATGGTGCCTAGGGATCTCGACCTAGGGCTTCATGGGGTGGTTCGATAGATAAGGAGGAGAAGGGACATGCACATGGACCTTGACCCACTTTTGCAAAAGGTAAGAGGAAGGGAGAGAGGGATCAATAGCTAGATTGTTCTTCCTCTCTTATTTATCCTCTCGCTGAGAGAGGGAAGGGAGGGGACTAGAGGGGTGGCGCAAGTGAGCATCTAGTCTTGCAAGAAAATAGGAAAATCTAGGATGGAGGGATGGTTTAGATAGGAGGTCACATGGGCATGGCACTCGCCATGGTGGCCTTGGGTTAGAGGGGTGGGGTTAGGTTTAGAGGGGTGAGATGGGTGGCGAGGTTGCCTTGGTTTGCAACCAAACCGAAGAGGGAAGGCTCAAGTTAGATTAGGGTTTAGTTAGTAAGATTAGATATTTAGGTTTTCTTTTATTCACACCATTTGATTTGTTTTATTTATTTTTAACCAGAACTTACATGTATAATTTATGCCAAGAGGAACCACATGGTCCAAAGAAACCAAAAAGATCAAGTTGAACAAGAAGGTGATATTTTGTGGGAAGTTTGAATTGAAATCATTTGTATCAATTCAAATCCCACAAACATTCCCTCATAAACAATTGAATTCAAATATAAAAGGAAAAGAGGGGAAGCTTGCATGGGCCATGCACATGTATTAAACACCACAGTTATAGTTGTGAAAACCACTATAACTCTATATGGTCATATAATCCATACATGCATTCAAATTCGAATAAAGGCAAAACCAAAAAGGACAAGCTTGCTTCTCATATGAAATAGATGAAATGTAATCATATATGAATATAAATGGGCCATGCTAGTGTGTGTGTGTGTTCCACTAGATGCATAAAGAGCCCCAATATATTCAAACATGAGCATACATTCAAATAAAGCACATATGAAAGCTTAGGAAACATTCCTACTCATATGACATGCAAAGGTGGCCATGAGGCTCCCCATATTGAATATTGTGAAAACAACATATAACAACATATGGGAGCATGTAGAAATAGAAGTGGATCCATCCCAACACATATGAGTTAGATTTAAATACCAATATAAATGCATGGGCTCATATAGAATTAAGATGGTGAAATTTATATAAAGCCAAAGAAAGGTGGTGGAGTTGAGAGAGATATGCCCACAACTCAACTTGGGCATCAAACAATATATCAAGATCCAACTACAATATATCAAGAGGCAAATACAAGTAATATATAATATAATGCATATGTAGGAAGAACCAAATAAAATGGTTTTATATGATGCTCAAATACAATTTGGCATGATGACATAAGGATGATATAATAATTATGCAATAAATGACATATAGAAAGTAGCATTATATTATTAACCATATAGCATTACAATTGTGAGCCAATTGGAATGCTACAGGAAGGCAACCAATGGCCCAGCTTTGTGCCATGGCGCACATCCGGTGTTGCTCGAACCACCCAGGCGGTGAGCAAATTATTTTTTAGGGAGTTAGCAACTTAGTTGATTTGTTCCAAGAACAGGATGACAAAGAGCTTTATCTCTTCATCACTTTTTTATTTTAGTCCATGCACTTATTATATTACACAAAAAATCCCGCATGTGTCACTTGAGACTTTAATCTTATTACATTATGCAGTAAAGCACTTAAAATCTGATTATCAGGTCCACTGAGAACAAAATTTTATTTTATTTCTTGCATTTAGTAATAATTATTTATAAACTTGGTATAAAGCACATACATTTTTGCTAGTAATATAGAATATACTAGACGATGCATGTGCGTTGCTACGGATCAATAAATTTACACGAGATAGCACATGTGCTCATGCAATGCAACGGGAATAAAAGCGCGTTGTTTTAGACACATTAGGAGTTTGACATGGACTTCTCATGCTACCATTAAGAAGGCAAACTTAAGCACACTTTGCAATGTGGTGCTAACTGTAGCAAAGAACAATCTTTATATTCTCCTATTGCATTTCTTTTCTCCTAATATAGTGGGTAGCTCTATTTTTCCGCATTCGTAAATTTTAGCAAATAAAATAAAATATGTCTAAATGGCAACATAATATACTAAGAATACACTAGCTGAATACCCGTGCGTTGCTACGGAAAAAAGAAAATTTTTACAATAACAAATGAAATGGTAGATTTAAGTGATTGCTCCAAGCACGATGAGATAAAACACCTCGCTCTGAATCAAGATGGGATAAAATACCGGTGTTATCTAAGTTTTTTCCCAATTTTGACCAGCATCGTTAACCTAGCCTCTTTTCATTTTAATATTAATTTTTATAATCTTATTAATTGATCTACCCTTTTTCATCGTCATTTTTAATTTCTTTGCCAAAAATCAGTGTTTGCACTAACTTAAATTTGATGGAACAGTTATTAGTACTTACAAAAATTAATATGTTTTTTATGATTGTGAATCCTCGACCGTTTCTTCTTGGCTCTATGCCCAGCAATCACGAGGAGTCCATGAACAAAGAGAATTGAAAAACTCCATGAAGACGAGTAGCTTGTACTACATATCTCTTCTCTCTGTGGCTGCTTCTTTGTTTTCTTCAAGTCTCGTGTTCGTTCGTTCCATGGAGCAATCTAAAGCAACAACAAACAAACTTGGCTTTATCGGCATGTAATGCAATCACATCAAGATCCTTCCAGCATCAATGATCATGAGCGCGGAACGGTAGGCGTCGCCACGCCGGCCGCCGCGTAGGCCGTAGTCTTCAATGGCGTGGATGAGTGCAGAAGAGTTGTCCTGAGCGAGCGCGGTCGCCACTACTTCGTCTGCTATCTGCGATCGACGCTAGCTATGAAGCCGCGTTCCGCATAGAATCAGAGGATCGTGTGGTGTCCTCTGTGCTTTGCCAGTGGAACTTGAACCTGTCCCGGCTCTTAGCGACGGGCCGACACCTTGGACCTCTGGTTTTTGGGCGCAAGTACGTAGGAATCGATAGGTCTGTGACGGTGGGGGTTTGGTGCCTTGTAAAGCCAGGACTCAGAGAGCGTACCCGCGAGACGTCGGTTTTTGCAGAGTTTCCATTGAACTTGCGTTCGAGTATAATATGGATCGGACGACAAAAAACTGTATGAAAGCGCCTTACAGAACGGATGAAAGCGTAAAAACCATAACCAACGGATACCAATAATACACAAAATATAATATTCTAAATAATATAAAATATGGGATTATAAAATTTTATATTTAGTGATTTATTAGCGTTGATTTTGATATATTAAAATTAATATTAAACTGTACGTATATACTGCAGGATCTTCTATAGGCTGGCGAGGCAGACAGACAAGCGAGGGTGTGCGCAGTGGTGTAAAAGTCCTACTAGGTACTCACCGTATTTTTCACTATATTGTTTCAGGAGTAGCTAAGTTTTTTTTCCTAGATTGTTTTTAGTCAAATTTATATGGGTTGTTCTCTTATCGTCTTCCCAGACAGTTTCACCCAGAGGAAACACTTCTCTACGGCTACCAGGTTCTCGTTCGAACGCCACACATAAGGCTTTAACAGAGAACTACACGTAGAGATTTCTCCTATAGGATCCCTAGCATAAGAACCCGTCCCATATAAACATGCTTAAAAATAACAAGGGAAACACGAAACTACTTCATTTCCACAATATAGCTTACATACGGTTTTCCCTTTCGGGAAACCCTCGAAGGGCTTACACGAAGATAGAATAAATTACCTTACAACCTCTCCAAGCTTTATGGTACAAGTGCCTTCAGTGTAGAGGTTTTTATTACAGGGAGAGTGGTTACTATTACTAGTGAGCGGAGAGTTTGATGGCTGAGTTGCACTAGCTCTCTGCTCTGCTTGTTGCTGGTTTGCTCGTGCTGGTGTGTGTCTCTTCTTTGCTGCAAGTGCCCCTTTTATAGGCGAGAGATCAGCCTCCTAGAGCCTTCTCCTCCATTATTGTCTTTACTATTCTTTGTAGGCACATCATGCACCTATCTCATAGCTTCTCTATTCTTCTTGGACACATAATGCACCTATCTTGTAGGTTTCCTATGCATTGCATAGGAATCTGATTGGAAGAGATGGAGGGTTTTGTGCAGCCTCCATGTTCCCTTGGCTGGATATAACTTTTCTTCATCCTTATCTTCACTTTTAGCTATCTTATTTTACTTCATGATTATGATCTTCGAAGTGGCTTTCTTCTTGCATGCATACCATGTGTGTCACAACTTGATACATTGGGCTGCAGATGCATACTGATGATGGTTGCATATTTTTACTATTATTGGTAGTATATATTATTATTATTATTTTTATTTAAATTGGGGTGGTCCTCCACGCTCGAATAATTGATAGTCATATCAATTTAATTTTTATAATTCTTCAATTTTATGCTTGGGTCCTCCGCGCCCGAATAATTGATAGCAATATCAATTCATATTCAACATTATCTGTAGATTATATCAATGCTTTTTTTATTCAGGCTTCTGCCCAGGTCCTGCTATATCCATATGATCTTCTTCTGACAAATTGAAATCATACTTTATCTCATATTCTTTCTTCATTTCGTCAAATTTTGCATTAAATTCTTCTCGTAATTCTTTTAAAATTTCTTCTTTCAACTCTTCTTTTATTAATTTCATGACTTCTTGGAATTTTTCATCTATTTTCATATCTATAAGTTCACAATCCAAAGGATCCAAACCTTTTAAAAGGCATGATTTGTATGTTTGGTGCTTTGGGGATTCTTCTTCTTTTAAAAATAATAATTCTTCTTTTACCTTTGATGAAGTAGATGCTTCTCCTTTTGTATATTTTGGACTTGTTGGAATAGAGGTACCTAGTCCTCTGGACTTCTGGATATGTTCTTTCGCTTTTGGTTCTATATAATAATTCTCTCCTATCATCTCTCTTGCTAAACTTAAAGCTTTATTGATATCATAGTCCTTATTTATTTTCCTTGCTTCCAGCTTATGCTTTATTATTTCTTCAAAGGTGAAATATATTCCTGGTTTGTTTCCATCATATAGGACATATAATGGTATTAATTCTTCTGTCTTAATATTTGCTGATTTTGGTACTTTTTTGTTCATCATATTGAAATATTCTGCGAGACTATTCAAGATAGATAGCATATAACCTGTTTCATCTCTTTTAACATTATACTGGAACCAGAAATTGTCTAATATGCATTGTTGAATTTCGTCAATAGAAACATGGCCTTTAGGCTTAAACTTGAATGTATTTGGGGGGAATATTTTTAATGAATTTTCTGAGCCAAAAGTAAACACTTCGGCCCCATTGGGAAGTAATCCACGCTTCATTCCTGCAATATTGATGCACGAGAGAATATATCAGGTAAACTATTATCTTTCCCTTTAATATGCTCAAAAACAACTTTATATCCATTCCCTGTTATAATATCTTTAAATAAAACCCATCTTCTAGTAGAACTTTTCTTACTATTGGTTTGGTTATAATATCTACATATTGCTTCACAATCTGTTCGTACTGTAAATTCTTTAAACCCTAAATATAATCTAAATGCATTTATTGCATGGACTACTGCAAGGATTTCCATATCGATATTATTCACTTTTTTTAATTTATAACTTCCAGAGGCATACCTACATATTTTCTCTTCTGCTTTTGGGGAATATTTATTAGGTTTTTGCTTTAATATAGCACCCCATCCTACTTTGGATGCATCTGTTTCGATAATAAAATAGTTATCTTCTAATGGTAACTCTAAGGGTTTCAAATTTTTCACTTTTTCTTTTATGGCCTTGACTAATTTATGTCTTCTGAATTAAAATATATTTGGCCATTCTTTCTTAGTTTAGCATACAAAGGTCCAGCAAGCTTTGCTAGGTTGTCTATGTAATTTCTTGCATAATTTACAATCCCTAAAAATTCTTGTAAAACCTTTTTATCATTCATGGTATCAGGGAACTGTAATATTTTCTTAGCAATATATTCTTGCAAATATATTTTTCCTTCTCCTATTTCATGTCCAAGAAAATTTATTTTCTCTTTGCAAATTTCCATTTTCTTTTTAGATAATATTAACCCATTATGTTCTACCTTTCTAAAGAAAACTTCAAGGTGGGCAATATGCTCTTTATATGACTCAGAGAAAACTAGTAAGTCATCTATATATACTAATATAAATGCTTGATTCTCATTAAATATATTTTGCATATTTCTTTGAAACAGTGCAGGCGCATTCTTTAATCCTAATGGCATAACTAACCATTCATAATGACCTTGAGGACAGGTAAAGGTTGTCCATGGGATTGACTCTTCGGACATTTTTACTTGCCAAAACCCGGCCTTTAGATCAAACTTGGAAAAATATTTGCTTCCTTGTATTCTGTTAATCCATTCTTGCTTATTCGGTATATTGTATGCATCATCTATGGTATTATCATTAAGTCTTTTGTAGTTTATAACCATTCTAGACTTGCCTCTAACTTCTTCAGCATGATTTCTAACAATAAAAGCAATTTGACGATGAGGACTTCTACTTTCTCTAATTGCCTTTAATTTTAATAATTCTTCGATATGCATTTTAAATTCTTCTATATCTTTGGGCGTAGCTTCTATTGGTCCTGACTTGATTATATAATCAGGGTTTATAATATTTATTTTGCATACTCTGGAATTCTTATCCCAATGTTTCATTGGTATTTCCCCAATGATTTGAATATCTTCTAATCTTTGCACAATCTTGTCTATATCACTCTTGGATTTTATATCTCTATACCAATTTGGTGAGAACGATTGTAATCCTATACACTCGGTGCATGTATTTTCTATATGATATTCTTCTATGGTATTACTTGGTTCCTCATTTTTACAGTCTTCAGGTGGCTCTGCACTATATTCATCATCTAAATTGGATATTTCTACATTTTGTAAAGATTTTCTTGGCTTTCGCACCTCAGATATGTATGGAACATTATCTCGATATGGAATGAATGTAACTCCTTCTTCATGTATAATAGTGGTTTGTAAAGATTGTTGTAAAAATCTTAATCCTAGTATCATATCATCACTTATTACCGACAGATCTCTAATTGTAATTTCATCTATTATATACTTTGTACCGTTTATGTAACTTTCAATATTATATGACAATTGATTATGAATTTTCTTTATGCCGGACATATCTGTGGACACTTCAGCCTTATTATCGTTTATAGTTTTAACTATTTCAGGGCATCTTACAAAATATTTATCATGGATAATATTTTTTGTGCAACCTGTGTCTAATAATGCTAATATTTTATAGGAAATATTAGGCTTTAACATTATTTTGACTGGGATTCTTATTCCTAGTACTTCTTTAAATGGTAAACGTACTATGTATTTGCTTCCAAAACTAGTTATAGCATCCTTTAATTGAATTAGCCTATCTCCTTTACTTTCTCTTACCGTTACCATTTGATCCTTTAACTCTGTATTTTTTGTAGTATTATCTTCTTGATCTTTCTTACCACTATTATTTTCTAACTTATATTTTAGTTCCTCTAGTTCTTCCTCTAGCCTGTTAATCCGATTTTCTAAATTTCTAACTCTACTAGATAGTATTTGGTCTTCCGGCTCAATTTCTACTTCTTGTCTCCAACCTTGATTCTTTGATTTTAAACAAGAGGCGCAACCTTGCCTTGAGCATATGCTACAAGTAGACCTATTTTCTTGACTTGGATAGTATATACAAAAGGCACATTTTATATTATAGTCACCTTTACCTCTAATCCAATCATGTTGACATTCTACTTGGTTCATCATTTCTACTTTTAATCCTGCAAATTCATCTATCAAATCAATATCATCTTCACTTGACTCATCTTCTAAAGTTTGATTTTCTACTTCATCAGTTTCTATGATTGAATATATTGACTCATCATCTTTTATTTCATCATCACATACTAATATGTTCTCATTAACACTATCTACAATTAATACTCTTTCTTGCTCTTCAATTTTACTGGAGTACCTTTTCTGGTCTTTATTAGGACATGTTTTACTTAGGTGGTCAGGCGAGTTGCATATAAAGCACCTACATGTACTATCATAAGTCTTTCTAGGATTATACCCTCTTACATTTCTTTTATGTAAGAAAGGATCCCTATTGTCTGACCTTCTTAGAAAATATCTTCTCTTTGTCCTATAATTTCTACTATCTCTTCGTTTAGGTTTATAATGTTTTTTACTCCTATGTCGTTCTTCTCCATATGATAATGGTATTTGAACTATGTTATTGCAAAAATTTAATCTGATTTCTTCATAGATCTTTGGGCTTGAATGCTTGTACATACCTTTCTTAGTTGTTTGAAAACAAATGTGATGGCTTGGGATATATTTATAATGGATCCTTCTGTTTCTTTCTTATATTCTTCGAATATTATAGATCCTAAAGGGTCGGGTAATTTATTAAAATTTCTCTCAACCACGCCTCTATTATATCCTTGCTTAGCAGTGGTAGCATTATATAAATAATGTTGAGAGAATTCTTTTATACCTTTCCAACTTGTTAAAGTTAATTTCTCTATTTCTCTTAGTCGTTCATTTTGTAATGCAGTGAATCCTAATTCTGGGTCTTCTGCTATGATTATGCTTGATATAACATTAGCAAAGTTATTTGGGTTACTCCCAGCTCTTTTTAGCTCTTCATAATTGACAGGATATGTTTCTACCCATTGTTCCCATAGAACCTTTGCAGATTCTCCTAAAAATGTTTCAAGATAAGTTAACATGTCTTCTACTTTGGTGCCTATATTATGTTGGTTTTGTATATATTTTTGGACTATTAATCCTTTCCATATACTGAGGATATTCGGCCAATCTATCGGGTCATGGACTGCTAAATTTAATATTGCACCATCATTTCTAGTATTTTGAAATTGTACCGGCTTTTCAAAGTTTCTTCTTTTGGTACCCATATATCTATATTGTTCAGTAATGTAAGATGGTTGGAAATCATCTTTTTATGGAGGCCATTTTCCAGCTGACCTAGTTGATCTTTCTCTTTCACCTTCTCTCTTTACTGAAGTTTCTCCATATGTACTTTTTCTTGTACTATTTTCTACTTCCATGGCTTCCATCGCATTTTCTAAATTATGTAAACCTACGTCATCTAAGGAGTTTATAAAATCATTGTATTCTTCAGCCTCATCATACCTTTTGTTTTCTATCCACATTTCTTTCATCAAATCTTCTTCCTCCTCATAACTTTCAGTTAATAATTTATTGTTTATATCCCATTGATCCTCTTCACTTATAATTTTATCCTTGTGACTTTGGTCGGTATTATTGTTTTTATTCCTCTTATCTTTTTCTTCCGGTGCTATCTTATTATTTAGCACGATTGAACTCCTAGAGGATGAATTCTTCTCATTTTTTAATTTCTTTAATCTTGCAATTTCTCTAATGAAAACAATTCCTTTTCTCTAATTTTAGGCCAGTCTTTCGTCATTGAGTTATTATACTCCCAATTTATATGTTTTAATTTTTCTTCACAATGTTTTATTTCATCATCTACACATGTATTTTCCATGCATTCTGTTGAGGTATTATTCCTATTATCACTAAATTCTGAGTCTGACATGAGCGATTCTGTGTCATCTAAGGATGCGGCTTTATAATTTGTGAACCTGATGCTACTACTTCCTTCACAATTTTGATAACTGATATAGGTTTCAGGTTGCTTTAATTCTTTATTTTCTATTAAATCACCTATATTCCATTCTTCTCCTGCTCTTTCTTCAGAACTTACTTTAAGAGGACTCATAAATTTAATACCTTTAGACTGCATGCTTTCAATTACATCATCTACATTTACTCTATATCTGGAACTACTTTTATTAGTAAGTCTTCCTGTAAATTCTATGCTTACTAGCAAATTTGTTCCTTTAAAATCTTCATATCCCTTAGTCTGAAATCCAAAACTCATTTTATCAATAAATTCTTTCACAGGCATCATTAGGTCTGGAGCTATGTAGGTTATTAATCTGTTTTCATTCATATCTCCTTCCATAAAACCTAACGTTGCTTTATCTACAAATCCCCATCTTTTGTCTAATAAGGTTATTAAAACCTTTGCTCCTAACTTCTTTCTCGTCATTCCTTTGACTCCTATGATATACATACCTTGATGGATATATTTATAACCACAATATTTGAGTTCATTTTCAATATTCCTACTTACAATTTTTAGATATACTGGATGTGTTAATACACTTAGTTCAATTTCTCTAGATATCCTATATAAACCACTCCTACTTTCAAACATTCCCATGTGATAAACCTGCTGTGGTTTTATTTTTCTTAGCGTATCCTTCTGATACCTTTCTAGGTCTCTTTGCAAGTCTATAACTTCTTCTAAATTAATGTCATCGGCATTCTTTGGCATTCTATGCCTTAATGCTAAGGGTTTTGAATCTTGTCTTACTAATTGGATATTTTTGTCTCTTCTAGTGAGGCTTTTAGATATGTCCATTTTTCAGAATTTATACTTCTTGCTGATGCTATTATTCCAGACGAGGCTAACACAATATCTTTGTTACTTTGTTTGCTATTTAGTTTTCCTAAAATCTGAATTAATAACTGAATGATTGTGTTATTTTGCCTTATTATTATCTTGGAGTCTTCCTTTGGTGAATCGTGATCTGAAAACCCGATGGGAGGTGTCAAATATTTGGCTACTTCGTTTAGTGCTTGATTATATTCGGACATGCAAATTATGAGAGAATTAAGGTTTTTACCTCTTGCACTAACCTTTTAATTTCAGATATGTCTTTTCTTGTGTCTGTGCCAGATAACAAGTCTTTATTTTTATTTAGACAACTTCCTATACTTTTCCCAATGGACTGCACTTCTTCTTTAATATAATCGTTATTCTTACTAACTATGTTTTGTCTTGCTTTTTCTTCTTCTAGCTTATGTAAAGCTATATCAATTTTATTATTCAACCCAGTATATCTATCAGCAAGCTTCTGATTTTCTTTAAATAAACTTTCAAATTTTTGGTCTAGACTGTCTTGTCTTTTTCCCCAAGATATGAAGAAGTTATATATCAGATCAACCACTATATTTAACTGGCTATGAGAAGTATGCCAACTATGCTTCTCAGAGGGATTTATTCTACACTTTATATCAATATTTTCTTTAGTTTTTATTATCTTACCTGCGCTAACTTCTAAATTTAGATACTTTAACCTTTCAATGATTAAACACTAGCTCTGATACCAATAATACACAAAATATAATATTCTAAATAATATAATACGGGATTATAAAATTTTATATTTAGTGATTTATTAGCGTTGATTTTGATATATTAAAATTAATATTAAACTGTACGTATATACTGCAGGATCTTCTATAGGCTGGCGAGGCCGACAGACAAGCGAGGGTGTGCGCAGTGGTGTAAAAGTCCTACTCGGTACTCACCGTATTTTTCACTATATTGCTTCAGGAGTGGCTAAGTTTCTTTCCCTAGATTGTTTTTAGTCAAATTTATATGGGTTGTTCTCTTATCGTCTTCCCAGGCAGTTCCACCCAGAGGGAACACTTCTCTACGGCTATCAGGTTCTCGTTCGAACGATAAGGCTTTAACAGAGAACTACACGTAGAGGTTTCTCCTATAGGATCCCTAGCATAAGAACTTATCCCATATAAACATGCTTAAAAATAACAAGGGAAACACGAAACTACTTCATTTCCACAATATAGCTTACATACGGTTTTCCCTTTCGAGAAACCCCCGAAGGGCTTACACGAAGATAGAATAAATTATCTTACAACCTCTTCAAGCTTTATGGTACAAGTGCCTTCAGTGTAGAGGCTTTTATTACAGGGAGAATGGTTACTACTACTAGTGAGCGGAGAGTTTGATGGCCGAGTTGCACTGGCTCTCTGCTCTGCTTGTTGCTGGTTTGCTCGTGCTGGTGTGTGTCTCTTCTTTGCTGCAAGTGCCCCTTTTATAGGCGAGAGATCAGCCTCCTAGAGCCTTCTCCTCCATTATTGTCTTTACTATTCTTTGTAGGCACATCATGCACCTATCTCATAGCTTCTCTATTCTTCTTGGACACATAATGCATCTATCTTGTAGGTTTCCTATGCATTGCATAGGAATTTGATTGGAAGAGATGGAGGGTTTTGTGCAGCCTCCACGTTCCCTTGGCTGGATATAACTTTTCTTCATCTTATCTTTACTTTTAGCTATCTTCTTTTACTTCATGATTATGGTCTTCGAAGTGGCTTTCTTCTTGCATGCATACCATGCGTGTTACAACTTGATACATTGGGCTGCAGATGCATACTGATGATGGTTGCATATTTTTACTATTATTGGTAGTATATATTATTATTATTTTTTATTTGAATTGGGGTGGTCCTCCACGCCCGAATAATTAATAGTCATATCAATTTAATTTTTATAATTCTTCAATTTTATGCTTGGGTACTATCGTGCAATTCGTAGCAATGAGCAAATTTTAGATTTGTCCATGAGAGAAGAAATATAATGAGGCAGATCTCTTGCCTTGTAGCATTGTCATCTATCTGGCTAATTTTACCTACGGAGTTGCACCAATGACATCCTTCCACAAGCACCCTCTATGTAGACATCCTTGCTGGTCTTTAGGGACTAGTAGGAAGCCAGAACCTGTTTTTTCTCCATCCTGGCTCTCGCGGAAGCTGTTTAGGAGGGAGTGCTCGCCATCGTCCAAGCGCTCGCTTTAGCCGAAGTTAATCGTGTGGCAGTGGCGGCGGCCGGTGAGGTTAGCTTTGAGGGCGTGCTTCTGAACCGTGGTTGCCGTGGTCGCTGTTCTTTGCCGTGGTGTTCTTGCAGCTCGTGCCCGGAGCTCAATTTGCAGGCTGCTGGCTTCCGTACACGTCATCGCTGTGGAAACTCATGCGTGAGCCATCATACGCATGCATCGCCCCTGTTGTCGCCATCGATGTGATTTTCCTCCTTCGAGACCTCATATGCGTAGGTGCCATGGAGATACAAAATTATGACGGCGTCGTTGACGGGAGGCAGTACATGGCCAGATATATGTGGAGAGGGCTAATCGCAACTTCAAGCTCTGTGTTGACCTTCTACCGTTTCTATTTCTTCTCGTCCATCCAAGTTGGGCTTGGGTCGCTAGGCTAGACCTGTAGTTATCATGCGAGTACCTACCTTTTGTAGCGGTCGTGGTCTTTTCTGGTTTCGTTAGTGATTAGGTTTAAATTAACAGGTTTTTTTAGTGATTAGCGATCAACGACGGACAAAACAAAAGGACATGAGGGACAAAAAAAAAGATGAAACGAAAACCACCGCTAAAAATATATACTCCTCTGTCTAAAATAACTTATTTAAATTTATCTAGATTTAAATGTATCTATATACTAAAATATGATTAGATATATTTAAATCTAGACAAAATTATATCAGTTATTTTTGGATGGAGGGAAAGTCAGAGATAGAGATAGAGTTAGAGTTGCTGGGCCGAGAGATCACCCGATGCGGAGGCCCAGCCCGTGCCACCGACTTTCCGCCTCCGCCTCATATATATATATAGAGAGAGGAGAAAAGGACCCTAATTCCAAAGAGAAATCCCCAAATCAAAATCGATCCCTTCTTTCTTCCACCCTCTCCCCTCGATTGCCTATCGTCGGTATTGTCAAATCCCAAAATCAAATCGATTCTTTCTTCATCCCTCAAGCAGCCGGCCCTCGATTGTCTGCGGTATCCCCAGTAGTCGGGTCGGAGGAGAGCAAATCGATCGATCGACTGGGGATGGCAGCCATGCCCAATCGAGTCGGAGTCGGAGGTTCTATTCTCCTCCTCGACCGGAAACCGTACTTCACCGCCAGCGGGAACGACACCACGGCCACCGCCAAATCCAAAGATGGCAACACCATGGCGGTCTCCTTCTGGGTGGCCGACCCGCCGCAGCTCTCCATCTTCTCCATCCACTGCACCTACCCCGATGGGGAGCCATGCCCTTTCTATATTTGGCCACGCGTGGTCGGCGCCGACGGACCTTTCGTCCTCCTCCGTGGCGTCTTTGATAGCCCCTACTGCCGCCGCGAGTATTTCCTCTACAAGGCCGCCGCCCCGTCGTCGCTCGAGCGGATTCCTGGTCCCGACGACCGTGATGATCTGGTCGATGTCAAGGAGCTGGGCATCCTCACCCAAGGCAACAACTATCTCCTGGCTGCTCTCCGTGATGCGCCGTCGTCAGAGTCGTCGGACGGCTACCAGCTCCGGATCTACTCGTCCGAGACGAAATCATGGACCACCAGGACGCTGCCAAATCCATGTCCTGGGATCGACAGGGTTATGCCAGATAAGGTGATCAGGCTTGGCGGAACACAACTGGGCTGGGTTGATTTGTCGAACGGCATCCTCGTCTGCGACCTACCTCTTCTTCTTCAGCACCAACAAGATGACGCTGCTGCTGCTGCAGTCTTCTTCATCCCCTTGCCCGAGCCGTTGCCTGGAAACAAGTACAAACTCAAATATCCCATTCCCCCAACCCGTAAGGTGAGGAAAAGCCCTTTAGCGGACCCGCCATACCGCTCAGCAAGCTGGTTTCGGGATCTCACATGCGTGAATGGCGGGGGCGTGCTCAAGTTTGTCGAGATGGAGAATCCTCCTCCTGAAAACAACGAGGATAATGTGATCTACGGATCAGACTTGCTCATGTCCCTCAAGCGCAAAGCCATCGATGGGAATCCCAAGCAGCAGCTCTCCTGCTTCAGGGATGCCTGGAGGGCTGTGACATGGACTCTGAAGCTAGTTTCGTCGCCGACTGACTTGGTTTGGCACAAGACATCAGAAGCTCGTGTTGCTGAGATTAAGGAGAAGGAGGGCACACAGCCGCTGACAGACCTCTACTCAGCTTTCCCCATCCTGAGCCCGGATGATGATGCTAGTATTCTTCATCTCAAATCTGTGCTGGAACCCAGTCAACGGGGTGGAATGGTGGTTGCTGTTGACATAGGAAACAAGTCACTGAAAGCAATTGAACCGTATTGTCTTCCGGATGCTTTTGTCTATCACAGGCCTGAACATCCTTTCCGCGCCTGTACATTGTCCCGCCATCTGGATATGACTAATCCTGGTACCTGCTCTTATTTTTTTGTTTGTTTGTGTGTGTGCGTGTCGACCTATTTGATGATATTTGTTTGCGCGTTCCCTAAAAAATATTGGAATTATTGCTGTTGCTTATGAATTTACCCGTCTCTGTAGGCATTCAAGTCTCAGCGTACCGCAAGATCACCGAGGCTAGCAACTCTGCAAATCATCCAGGCGAAACCTCAGTTAGTATTTCACATCACTTTTTATTTCGAAGAATTGAATTGCTGCAAACTAACTTGCCCTCTCTCTCTTCTGTCTGTGCATAGATCCGCTGTGATCCTTCCTACGAACCACTCCCAAGGCAAGTTTCTTATTCTCTATTATGGGGACTCTCTTCCTAGCTGCTATATGTTCCGGTTTAGATCAACTCATTCTATAATTTGATAGATATTCGCTATTTAGTTTTATGTGATATTGCCATATTGTGTCTAATTGCTTTCTGTTCCTCAGCATATCAGAAACTATGTCGAATATCAGGCGTAGACTAAAAGAAGCTGGTGTCTATCGCCCTGAAAACGATCTGGTATGATGAATTCC
Organism: Avena longiglumis; assembly: GCA_030063025.1. Classification (NCBI taxonomy): domain Eukaryota; kingdom Viridiplantae; phylum Streptophyta; class Magnoliopsida; order Poales; family Poaceae; genus Avena; species Avena longiglumis. Next base: position 40,419,094 of record CP125976.1, on the reverse strand, counting down.
ATATGCCCTGATTCCAATCCATTAACCCATCATCGTTCAGCAAGATTAATTACAATGCACTATTTCCAGCCACCACAGCAGTGCTTCAACAAGTGGGACTATGCCCCTGGGTATCCATCGCGGGCCCTTCAGAACAATGTGGTATGTTGTATTTCATATACCCTGTTTCACGTTTGTCTATTTTCTCATCATCACACAGCAAGATTGATTTAGAATGTACCTTTGCAGCCACAGCAGCAATACTTCCACAAGCCAGATGGACCCTCTGGCCCTGGGTATGCATTGTTGGCCCCTTTACATGGTCGTCACAACTACCAGCCGCTGTGGCCACCATCAAATCATCAGTTGCCGCCTAGCAGTGAGTTTGGACCTCACGAGGTAAAAACATTGCTGTAATCTTCTCTGTTGACCTGTAGCTGTGGAATGGAATACCATCTCCACTTACTTGCAAGATAGATATATTCTTAGTAGTAATTCTCTCACATGTGCCGATGGACCTAATTTGACATGTTCTGTGCATTGTTGCATTGTGCGTTTTGAAAGTAAAGGAGGGGAAAAAAATAAGCTAGTGTGAACATATGTCTAAAAGCAACTAAACTGTTATGATGAACTAGATCATGTTGGTGCGCGTTGCCGTGCCCCGTCCATTAGAACCAAAGAATGTTAGGTGAACTTAGAAATATATACAGATTTGAACTGACAGTTACCTTCAGGTTAAGGTAAACATTTGAAGTTTTTGGTAAATTTAATTAATTATATATATCATGATGGTGGTGTGTTGTCGTGCCCATCTATTTTTTTTCAAATAAAACGCCTTGAATGTTTATAAATATGCGAGACGTGAGCATTAGCCAAGACTAACTCAAGTGGCAACTTTTGTGGTGGTCGGGATCATAATGACACCTAGTTTCATTGATTTCATACATTCATACAAACAATATTCAATTCTGTAAATGTCAGCGATCATTACAAATAACTCCACAAATCCAGGATCTTCTACTTATTTCAGAGCAGACATACTATAAAGAATGACATTCTAAGAAGACCAGATCGTGAGGGAGCTCCAATTTGGCTCAGTTATAATACCCCTAATTAATCATAGCATCAGACCTGCAATAACTGGGTAGCCGATGGTATAATTGTACAGGAGAAGACACTTGAGACGCTAGGAAGAAATGTAGAAGTAAAACTATTATATATCAAACAATAGTACCTGGTGTAGATGCAATGAATAAAGACATAGCTCCATACAAAATCTTAGATATTCTATCGAGCTGATGTCTTAGATCCCTCATATGGTCCCTGGGCGATCACGTAAACAGACGATAACTGTCACATGGATCGCTATTGTCGTGTGTCGGACAGAAAACTGGAATTGGGATCAAATTTAAATATTTATCTTCGAACTATCTAAAACAATAAAACATCTATATAATGGGCACTGAAAACTGGCCAATGAAACTTAGTAGAGACAAAACAGCAAATTGTTAAGTTGTATAATTGTATCTTTCTAGCTCCTTGTATATATTTGCTCAAAGCAAAACTGACAGGAATCGAAGGTAGTATCATTTGGCTCCGGTCTAGAAAGAACTAATTCACAACTACAGAATTATTTTCTTACCATAGTAACCTGCAGGGAAAAACATATTTTTTTAGGAACTAAAGCATATTGGAAACTAACTGTCAAATTTTTACAAGCAAGTGGCAGCTACTCAGATTTTGTAAATAGGAAATTTGACCGACAACCTTTTCTAAATTGGGAGGAACCACAGTTCGTACTACAAATGAACGAGTTGGGCAGCATAAGAAATTGTCATCAAGTAATACAGAATTGCTATTTTGTGTAACTACAGAGCAAACAACTACCAGGATGCCCTCAGGACATAAGGGGACACACATCAATTCATCAGAGATCAGACACAACTCGAAGGTAATGCTGTAGTGCAGTACTTGAGTAGGAACAAGAGTACCAATCAGCCTGCACGTCAGCCAGCGGCTCACCATGGTCCAAGCATGCGCAGGACTTCTCCATCTTACTCCTCATCCGCAAGAACACATAAACCAATCAGCCACATAATAAACCTTGGGGAGAACCATAGAATCTGGTAGGGCTGTCCACGCAGCACTCCGAGTGACGAAGGCGAAGAGAAAATGGTAGTCGCGAACTACCTAGTCGTTGAGGATGTATGGGTCAATCGGAACCAGCCTTGGCCTCAGCAGCCGTGGTGGTGGGTGAAGGGGACGGGGACGGGGACGGATTGGAGTCCATAGCCGCTATGACGCCTGCACGTACCTTCCTGCCTTAGGGATGTTGGTGGCATGCCGGAGGACTGCAAATATTCTCTTCCAAACAGGTTCGTCGAGGCCTTGGTGATGTAGCGCCGCCATCGGTCTTAGAGCGGAGCTTCTTGCCGTCCCAAGGCGGAGCCCTTCCTGCTGCACTGCCACAGAAGGAGGAGGGCGGTGGCTGGACGACAACAGTGGGCACCACTCCACCAGTCCACCTTGAAGGACTGAACGACATGCCGCTCGCCGCATCGCCTCCCCTGCTGCTTCTCCTCCTGACCTCAATCCTTAATCCTTGATTCCTCTCTCGATCAAATCTGCTTGGCTAGATGAGGCGACGGTAGATCCTTACAATTCCTCAAAAAAAAAAGAGGGTAGATCCTTACATGGGCCTTAGTGTTTTCCTTGGCCCAATTAACCACACAGGCCAATTTGTGCTCTAGAGTAGCTTCACAACCCCCAAACTTTGGCCCATGCGGGATTGAAGAAGATCAAACGGCTAGGAAGTGCTAACATGGGCGATCAGACGGTTGAAAATGACCAGATCATGAGGGAGATCCAATTTGGCTCAGTTATAATATCCCTAATTCCTTATTTGAGGTCATTGTAATATATAATGAGTAACAAAGATGAAATTATCTGTTTTTGCTATGCCGCTATGATGAATTCCTTATTTTTTTAATGATGAATTCCTTATTTGAGGTCATTGTAATATATAATGAGTAACAAAGATGTAATTATCTATTTCTGCTATGTTGTTATGATGAATTTCTTACTTGAGGCCATTGTAATATAATGATGAGTAACAAAGATGAAATTATGCTGTGATGTGCTACTTTTGAAGTGTTGCCTAGGTGTCCGTTTTCGCATCATCTTACTATAAGCTGTTTGTTGCTTATGATTTCAGGCACCCTAGCCATGCTTCAACAGTTACCATGGAGCCAGCTACCATGGGTATTCACAACCCCCAAACTTATTTGCCTATGGCGCACACACAGGCTATGACAACTACAGACATCAACAGCTTCCCCCTACTCTAGAGCTGCCTATTGGTGCATCTTGGCAGCATCCAACACCTCCTGTGGTGCAGGGTCAGCCAAACATTGTGAGGTAAAAATATCGTTGGCATGGTCCTCTTTTTGCACAGTACTAGTCAGGGAGTCTCATTAAGGTTACTTGTTGAAGATAGTTGTTGCTGCACTCGTTGCATGTGCAAAAGCCCTGTGTGTTTCAAACTGAAATTTAAAAAGGTTACATAGTGCCAAGACTGTAAAGGCCACTGTTTCTCGAAACATAAACCATTTTGCTGAAATGTGAGGAAAGTTTTCGAAAAAGAGGAGGAAGGTTATGGAAAGGAGCAAAGGTTGGAGAAAGTTGTGGTAAGGGCTGGAGTAGCATATTTACGAAGATGTGGTGCCTAGTAGGCTGAATGAAGGGTAGATGTTGAACTAAGGAACGTAGTCAACATCTGTCAGTTGATTGTGCTGATAAAATGAAATATGGTTAATCCTGGTACTGCATTATTCAAAAAAAAAAAAATGGTTAATCCCGCTGAACATTTTTGTTACCACAGAAAAGTGTTGGGAGTTGTGGCTTTAGAAAAGAGGAGGTGACATGTAACAGGCTTATCCCGCTGAACATTTTTGTTGTTGTTTTGGGCCGTGCAGTAATGAGATCTAATGGAGAAGCTCTGATGAGGCTTCATGGTGTAAGCTTTCTCTGTGTGTGTTTGTTTTGACCTGAACCCAGCCAGTCATCTTCTCCCTTCAGATAAACATGTCTTGTACGTGGACCCATCGTTTAAGCTTTGTGTGTGGGTTTGTTTCAACCTGAACCCAGTCGAGCTGTGTTGCCTGGTCCCAGTCTTGTTGAGGACAAGGCGTATTATGTCTTCATCGTTATAGAATTTGTAATTTCATTTTGTGTTTCCAGTAATGTATGGTCTCAAAATATTTGTGTATGGTATGTTATGTATTGTGAAGGACCTTGACTGATGAATCTTTGTTTGTGGTATATCCGTATGGTTCTATTTTATAGTATGTCCCTAGCAGAGGACTGTTCTTTGTTACTACGATGAGGACTGTTCTTTGTTACTAAGATGAACAAATCTGTGGGTAATTCTCTCTCGAGCCAGACGTATGTTGCTGCCTCAATATACATGCATCCGATAACAAGTTGGCATTGCATGACTGAAGCATATGCGTGTGGTTGATCTGTTGCCTGATTTAGGTTCTGCATCTATTTATTGTTAGTTTATGGAGCTGTTAGATTTTATTTATTATTAATGTGGCTGATATGTTTTACCTCATGTAGAGAATTTTAGTGAGATTTGTTAATGTTCTATATATCTATTTAAACTATTACTCCCTCTGTTCCATATCATTTTGAGGTTGAAATGGATGTTCCGCGACAATTAATATGGATCGGAGGAAGTAATACATATCGGGTCTGATATAAGATGTGACAATACATCTAAAAAGTAAACATTTGGAAATGTAAGTACATATATGCTTCTCATCATAATACTTAGACAGGTACAGAGTACCAAACATGGGAGTATATTACACATAAATAAGTAGTGCACCACGCACGGTCGATCATGTGGCTTTCGCACCGATTTCTATTTATTCTGTATAGCGCTAACATAAGTTTTGCATAGTCATTATGTAGTAGTAACCTACTTTAAATCCACATGACACTCAAAGGAAAATAAATTGTGTACATGATCTATATAGGACACGTCACAATCAATAGGGAAGGGAGACCTAATAACTACATCACCAAAAGCCGATGCTGTTTTCACATGGCCTGACGTCTCATGCAAACCGAGGGACTGGAATCAGCGAGAAAACGTAGGGAACTGTATTTAATTACATACGTCTAATAGAGGTGGTCTAAGTTAGAGCAAAGCACATTGCTCTTCCAGGCATAATGTTTACATACATGCATTTGGGGCTCGTCTTAGCTCGCGTCCCCGTCCACACTGGTAACAACTCGTAAAATGCTATATTAACCATGTATAGAAATCCATGATGAACACAAGAAATAAAAATTAAACAACTGACTGTATATACATAGAAGAAGTTTCAGTCGATGAAGATAAACAAAAAAGAAACATAGCATAGCATGTACATCAAACGCAACAGGAACATAGTTGCCACTGATCTTTCAAATTGGCAGTTGATGGGTGAAACAGTACTATGTAAACCGTCATTAGTATGACATGTCTTAATAAGGGCACGTACAGTGCGGCGCTAGTGAAAAAAATCCCAGCTGTTTTAGCGGTTTTCAGGAAGTTTTTCGGTCGTTTTGTAGCATCGATACATGAGGAGGAGTCTGTCGCTAAGAAAACACGTACAAAAGTATTACTCCTAGAGCCTGACGCTAGTGTACCGTCCCAAGTTGACATTTTTAGCGCCTGGCCAAGCATTCTGCAATATACATGCCCTAAGAATCTTACTGTATAGTCAGCGACCTAAACACTGCTCGACAGACAGCTGGACTAAAAGACATGTTCATAAGAATGGTGTCGACGACATGCCAACAAAGAGTATCAGTCACCATCACTTTGCCCTTGGTTGCAATAAGTATAAGGGCATCTTCACCGGGCGACCCATCATGTCCGAGCGTGTCCGAACTCGTCTACGCATATGCGCGAGACGTGCGCGGCGCCCCAGCGGCTCGATCCATCTATGCATCGGTTGCGTCGGCCCGTACAACGCGCGTGTCCTGCCCGCGCGTGCCACTGGCCCACCCGTCAGCCACCGTTTACCGGCGGCATTGATTCAGACGCGGTCAGCGGCACCGGTTCATACGCAACCAAGACAACGATTCAGAGGCGCTACGCGGAAGGCTGATCGGCGGCAGCCTGCGCCATCAATGGCGACGAGACGGCACACTGACTGACTGGGCGCCGCATGCGTTCCCGTGCCGGCATTGATGAAGAAGGGGAAGGAAGCTGCACGCGTTCACGGGCGGTTGGGCTATTTACCCCTGCGTCCGCCAGTGTCACGCTCCTCACCTCTCCCCATCGCAACAGTAGCCGCCACCACCAAAGATGAAGACGCCGTCCTGGCTGAAGAGGAGCAAGAACGACCACGAGGTGTCTGGCTCTAGCAGCTAGCGCTCTTGGCTATCGGCCTTCCTCTGCGGCACGCCCTTGCCGCCTCTGCCGCGGCCAGAGGAGTTCTGGATCCAGCCCGTGGGGGACTACCCGCCACCATGGGACCGTCGCACCCGGCGGTACTACCGCGTCGGGGAGTGCGAGCGCCAACGGAGGGAGGGACGCGTCATCCAACACACGGATGTCTCCTTCCCCATCGGCTGGCACCTCAACCGAGACCGTGTCCCGGTGCCGCCACCGTCCAAGACGGGCAGAGGGCTGGCGGAGGAGATCCTCCGCCGCATCAGCAACCTCCCCCCGGAACCAACGGTGGGAGAGGGGCCACCACTCTGAGGCGTACTGGATCAAGTTCCTCGAGTGGGAGCACAAGGTGCGGCGCGCCACCATCATCCGCCGCGACCTGATGTCGGGGGAGGTCTACCAGATCCCGGCATCGACTCGGACGATGAGGGCGCCATAACCACTCTGACGTCGACCTTTGCAGCGAGGACGACAACGACGAGGACGACGACATCGTCGTCGTCGTCAAGCAAGAGGCGGTGGACAACGTCGCCGCGAACCTGCCCCGGAGTACCACGAGGTGCTGGCGCGGGGCTATGACGAGGACGCCTTCACCGAGCAGACCATTGCGGCCAGCGCGCGAGAGGAGGAAGCCCAGTGGGTCGACTTCGAGGAAGCCGTCCAGCTCACCGGCATGGTGGCGCAGGCGCTCGCCCAGCTGCCTCCACCGTCGCCGCTGCCGGGATGGGCGCCAGCGATCGCACCGGAGGTGGGGATAGAGCTAGCGCACCTCCAGCACGGTTGGGTGCCGTGGCCTAGTACGGTGACCCAGCATACCACTGCATGATGTAGTACACTATAGTCGTTGATATAACACCAATGAAACACCGTTCACTGGTATTACATCTCTCAGAGTAGTACAACAGAAACATAGCAGGTCCAAGACATGACTATAGGTTACAACTCAACTCTTTACACAAGATCCAGAGAACACTCTAGGTTAAAGAGAGAGAAAGAAACTTCTTATGAAGAAGAATCAGGAATAAATAACTCATAGCTACCATACTTATAAAACTAATAGCTGAACTACTAGGCTTGCATTGCTGCTATTGCAATATTCTCCAGAAGTAGGTTCTATGGTTAGAAATTCTATTCTTATCTAATCAGCAACTTCGTCTTCATTTGAGTTGATGTATATGTTGACTTTCTTGACTTTATTGAAGAGCAATAGCTTTTGATGATGATTCCTGAAGCATAACTTGATGTAGACGTTGTCTGTACTAGCTTTAGAACCTAGCAAGGGTTAAGAAGATACTTTGAGTACGAGTGTACTCAGCAAGTCCACTACAAAAGGAGTGTTTGATGCACTATATCTACAGCCGCAGACCATAGGTCGTAGGCAATGCAAGTTTTCATAAACATTTCTTTAAAGGTTGATTTTATTCTGAAAAGCTATGTCCGCCAGCCTTCACGGGTTTACCAAAACCTTCATGGGGTTCCTTTCTGTCGGGTTCACAGCATAGAAAACAAAAAATTTCCTACGATGTGAACAACTAAGTACCAAGATCTATCTACTAGATACAAGCAACGGGTGGATATACATCCATAGAATACATACCCTCGAAGACCGAATAGCGTAAACGAGGTTGTACTCGTGGATGATGTAGACGAACGCTTGCCGATCTCAAGATCGTGATGAAGTCCATCTGGTCCAGCCGGTCCAGCACGATCAAGTCATGCACCTCAAAGCAGTGGTGCATCCGTGATCGCACACACGTACGGGTACCCCGACAACCTCCGCGCCCTCGCTCCAGCGAAGCAGCGGAAGCAAAAAATCCTTCTAGAAAAAGCCACCGGGAACATGTATCTCGCTGATCCGAGACCATGGGGAAATTCTAAAGGGGGGAGAGAGATCCTTCGCGAGGAGGTGTGCTTTGAGAGGAGGAGAGGGGGGCCTTTTATAGGGGAGAGGGGGGGCACCCAAGGGGCATGGCGCCCAGCCATGGGGCTGCCCCCACCTCTTCCACATTCATGTGGGTGGATCTCCCACTCAAAATGAAAAGCCTCCACTCCCATTAAAAAGCCTCCACTCGAAAATCCACTCACATGCATTAAATTTCCACCAAATTTAATGCAAGCTCTCATTTAAATAAAACTCTTTTACTTATTTATTCAAAATTTTGTTAATTACTTTAATTAACAAATATTCACATAAAACCCCTTACAACATTTCAATTTCACATGCAGAACCAGTTTCAGCAATTTCAACCGAAACAGTTTCGGTGTCTAGTGAAATAAATTCCTGCGCTTTCCTTTTCTTTTTCTGGCATATCATTTGCTCTGAATGGTGTCGGTATCCCTTAAGTGTGACACCCTACGGTTCGCGAATAATGCGGACATGATCGAGACCCTTCTCTGATCAATAATCAGAAGCGGGACCTGGAGATCCATACTGACTCCCACACATTCAACGATGACTTCTGTGATCGTGTGAACCTTTTACGCTAGTATCTTAATCCCTTTGTTTCACGATATATTACATGTCCGAGATTCGATCATCGGTATCTCCATACCTAGTTTGATCTCGTTACCGACATGCACTCTTTTCTCGTTCCCGTGATATAACATTCTAGTGATCAAATCACTTGCTTGCAAGCTAACCAATGTGATATCATCGAGAGGGCCCAGAGTATATCTATCCGTCATCGGGATGAACAAATTACAATCTTGATCCATGGGTCTCAACATAACACTTTCGTAGTTCTGAAGCCATCTTTATAATCACCCAGTTACGGTGTGACGTTTGATGTCATCGAGAAACTCTTCCGGTGTTAGTGATTGACATGATCTCATGGTCTAAGGATTAGGATCACTTCGTAAGTTGTTATAGCAATATAAACTCAATGAATTTGATCGTAATGCTATACTTCGGATGAATGTTCATCACATCATTACACTAATGTTGTGACCTCGTTATTAACAGCATCCAATGTCCATGATCAGGAAACTTTGATCATCTTGTTAATCAACGAGCAAGTTTATAAGAGAGGCATAACTAGGAACTTCCTTTTTGTTTATTAAACACACATGTATTAACGTTTCCGTATTAATACAATTATAGCATGCAAAATAAACATTTATCATAAACAAGAAATACGATAATAACCACTTTATTATTGCCTCTCGGGCATATTCCCTTCAGTCTCCCACTTGCACTAGAGACAATAATCTAGTTTGAAAACTTTGCGTATTGAACATGTATGGCTTTCTGGTGTTCCATATACGCAATTGCAAGTGGTTAACATAATCTATGGATCTGACGCTTCAGGTCCGTGTGTATTTGCATGTCTTTGCGTCTTCACGCATCACTCATTCTCCAATGAGATGGCATTGTATAAATTTGGTCTTTTGGTGAGACCTTTAGTTCCTTGGGGTTAAATCATGTCGATACTATTGCCATACAATATATCTTTAGTGTTAGCCCGTTGCGAACCACACCTTAGTTTGATAACAAACTTCTTGACACAAATTCCCTCCTTTGCTGCTACTATACCAGTCATATACTTAGCCTTTTTGTTGTAGTATTCGTCACAATGTATTAACTATGGAACTCTTCCAAATCCATCATGGAATCTCCTTTCCATTACATTGTGCTACCCATAGTTTAAATTGAGATAAACTTAATTTGTATCTTGTGACAAAACTAGTATCAATGTAACGCTTTACAATGAACTATTTGTAATTGTTTGTCACCTCTACACAAATATATTCTTAGTTCTTCCAAAAGATCATAAGAATATCCTCACTATCGTCCAAATGATTCATTCTGGTATATGCTCATAACACTTAGAGCATATGACATATCTGGATGTGTACATATCATGGTATGATTGATCAAAACATTCTCGTGATTTCACTCACCAAGTGTCGAAGCACTTGAATCTTGTTTCACTTATCAAGTGTCGATGCACTTGAATCTTGATTCAATTTCTTTTCATGCGACAAGAACTGTTTCTAGTCGTTTCTATATTGAACTCCTTCAATATCTCATATATATACGTTTGGCATAAACATATTAGCGTCACAGTCTATCTACTATAGACATTTATGCTAAATATTCGGGTTTTGCCTAAGTCTTTCATCGAAATGAAATTCTTAACCTTTGTCAATAAAATATACATCATTTCTAATCAACAAGATGTCCTCCACATAATGTATTAGAAATATGTCTCGGCGCTACCACTTAATTTCTTGCAAATGCAAGCATATTCATCGTCTCCTGATGAAAACTCCTTTTCATCACGGTGAAGATTTCAACTCCGCGATGCTTACTTCAACCATTAAAGTTTGCATGCCCCTTTTAGCATCATTTGAATTAACAAAACCCTTTGGATCGTGTCATGTACACGTCCTAGGTAACCATTCTATTAGAAGAACTTTGTTTTATTTATTCATCTACCGTATAACAAATTATATGTAGTGGTTGCTACTTTAATCCGTCCAGACTAAATATCGCTATAAAAGATCAAATCTTGTCATAGTCAACTCCTTGAACATTGTCGTAAAATACTTTACGACATGTCGACTATTTCATAGATGTGAAACATCCATGTCTGTTTCTTTATAGATCCAAATACGACCGATATGTTTTTACACCTTTCTGGAGGGTCTTCTAAGTTCAAAACTTGATTTCTCGTGTATGGAACTATCACGGATTTTATAGCTTCAAGCCATTTGACAGAGTCAGGGCCCATCATCGCTTCTCTGTATATAGTTGGTTCATCATTATCAAACAATAATGATTTACTCTCAAATCTTAATCATTTGATTGTTTATCCGACATTCTTGGTTCAATAGGAACTTTAGACCTCCGTGACCGCAACCTTTGAGGCACGTAATCCATGAGCATGTTGGCTGCCTCCGGAACATTTTCCGGCGCTGCGCAACTCAGCACATATAGCTAAGGTTCGTTAACCTTATCAAAGTTCTATTGTCCTCCCACTTAACATTTATGAAAAATTCCTTCTTCAAGAAACTTCACGTTTCAAGCGACAAACCCTTTTGTCCTTGGTATTATGGAGGAATAACCAATTGTTATTCGAAATAACCTACAAAGACATGCTCATCCGACTTCGGTTGTAAACATCTTACTTATGTTTAGCATACCAAAATTTAAGAAATGACAACTTGGGTTTTACCCCAAACCATAACTCATATGGTGTCATTTCAACGGATCAAGATGGATCTCTTTTCGATTAAAAGCGAAGTCTCTAAAGCTTTAATCTTTTAAAACATAATGGCAGTTTTATAAATAACACCTTTGATCCAACCATGTCAAACAAGGTTTCATTACAAATCTCAAACACTCCATACTCCTATGGTGTTTCGGGAGATGTAAATCTAGGTGTTTTGCTAAACTTGCAACTCAAATAAATCCCTTTATGATAAAATCATAATTCATTTATTTTTCTTGTTACACTTGTAACTCAAATAAATCCCTTATGATAAAATCATAAACCATTTATTTTGAGTTCTCGTGTTGATCATGTTTTGCTCTAGGGAGAGTTTTAGTCAACGGATCTGCTACATTGAGATCCGTATGTACTTTACAAATCTTTATATCTCCATCCTTGACATGCTCGCGGATGGAGTGAAACCGGCGCTTAATATGCTTGGAATGCTTGTGAGACCTTGGCTCTTTGGCATTGGCAATGGCACCATTGTTGTCACAATAGATCACCATTGGGTCCAACACGTTTGCCACCACTCCTAGCTCGGATATGAACTCCTTCATCCAAACTGCTTCCTGAGCCGCTCAAGCAAAGAACATATTCGGCCTCCGTTGTTGATCCCGCTACCACAGGTTGTTTGGATCTCCTCCAACTAACCGCTCCGCCATTCATGAGAAATACGTATCCGGATTGAGACTTAGAGTCATCCGGATCGGTGTCAAAGCTAGCGTCGACATAACACTTAGCGACGAGCTCTTCTTCACCTCCGTATACAAGAAACATATCCTTAGTTCTTCGTAAGTACTTAAGGATATTCTTGACCGCTATCCATGTTAGAACCGGATCGGATTGGTACCTACTAGTCAAACTAATAGCATGTGCCACATCCGGTCTTGTACATAGCATGGCATACATTATAGAGCCTATGGCTGAAGCATAGGGGACTTTGTCCATTATCTCTCTTTCTACCGCCGAAGCCGGACTTTGAGTCTTACTCAATGTCTTGCCTTGCAACATAGTTAAGAACCCCTTCTTACTTCCGTCCATTTTAAACTTCTTTAAAATCTTATCAAGGTATGTACTTTGTGATAGCCCTATTAGGCGCCTAGATCTATCTCTATAGATCTTTATGCCTAATATGTATGACGCTTCACCTAGGTCCTTCATTGAAAATTTGCTGTTTAGATAACTTTTAACACTTTTAAAATATCTATATCATTTTCGATCAATAATATGTCATCCACATATAATATCAGAAATGCCACATTGCTCCCACTCACTTTCTTGTAAATACAAGCTTCTCCATAAGTTTGGACAAATCCAAACTCTTTGATCACCTCATCAAAGCGGAGATTCCAACTTCGTGATGCTTGCTTCAATCCATAGATGGATCGCTGAAGCTTGCACACCTTGTTAGCATCCTTAGGATCGACAAAACCCTTTGGTTGTATCATATACAACTCTTCTTCAATATTACCATTGAGAAACGCGGTTTTGACATCCATCTGCCATATCTCATAATCGAAATATGCAGCAATTTCTAACATAATCCTAACTGACTTTAGCATCGCTAAGGGAGAGAAAGTCTCATCGTAGTCAACTCCTTGAATTTGTCGAAACCCCTTTGCGACAAGTCGAGCTTTATAGACGGTCACATTACCATCAACATCAGTTTTCCTTTTGAAAATCCATTTGTTCTCCACGGCCTTTCGGTCGTGAGGTAATTCCACCAAGTTCCAAACTTGATTTTCATACATGGATTCCATCTCGGATTTCATGGCTTCTAACCATTTGTTGGAATCCGGGCTCATCATCGCTTCTTCATACGTCGCAGGGTCATCATTTTCATCAACCATGAAATTCATGACAGATTTCCGTCTGACTCGGGAGCCGCAGCGTCTGTTTGACCTGCGAGGTTGTAGTACTCTCTTCGGAGTTTCATGATCATTATCATTAGTTCCCTCTTCAAGGTGGAGCCAACTCCGGAACAACTTCCTGCAAGGCTACTCGCCATACTTTGAAGAGAAGGTTCCACAACCTCTTCGAGTTCTACCTTCCGACTACTCACACCTTTCGCGAGAAACTCTTTCTCTAGAAAGTATCTATTCTTGGCAACAAAAACCTTGCCCTCGGATCTGTGATAGAAGGAATACCCAATAGTTTCTTTAGGGTATCCTATGAAGACGCATTTTTCCGCTTTGGGTTCGAGTTTATCCGGTTGAAGTTTCTTCACATAAAGATCGCATCCCCAAACTTTAATAAATGATGACTTAGGTTTGTTTCAAACCACAATTCATCTGTCTTTTCAACGGATTTAGATGGTGCCCGATTTAAAGTGAATGCAGCAGTTTCTAGTGCATAACCCCAAAATGACAACGGCAAGTCCGTCGGAGACATCATAGATCGAACCATATCTAATAAAGTACGATTACGACGTTCCGACACACCATTTCGCTGTGGTGTTCCGGCAGGTGTGAGTTGTGAAACAATTCCACACTCTTTCATGTGAGTGCTAAACTCGTAACTTAGATACTCACCTCCACGGTCGGACCGTAGAAATTTGATCTTTCTATTACGATGATTTTCCACTTCATTCTGAAATTCCTTGAACTTTCAAAGGTTTCAGACTTGTGTTTCATCAAGTAGATATAACTGTATCTACTAAAATCATCCGTGAAAGTAACAAAATAACGATATCCACCTCGCGCCGACACACTCATTGGACCACATACATCAGAATGTATGATTTCCAATAAATCTGTCGCCCGTTCCATTGAACCGGAAAACGGCGTTCTAGTCATCTTGCCCATAAGGCATGGCTCACATGTATCAAATGATTCATAATCAAGTGATTCCAAAAGTCCATCCGAATGGAGCTTCTTCATGCGTTTAACGCCAATATGACCTAGACAGCAGTGCCACATATATGCGGATATATCATCATTAAGTTTAATCCTTTTAGCATCAACATTATGAATATGTGTAACATTATCATCGAGATCTAATAGAAATAAACCATTCATCATCGGTGCATGACCATAAAAGATTTCATTCATATAAATGGAACAACCATTGTTCTCGGATTTAAATGAATAACCACTTCGCATCAAACACGATCCAGATACAATGTTCATGCTCAGTGCAGGCACCAGATAACATTTATTCAAGTTTATAACTAATCCCGACGGTAAGTGGAGAGGCAGCGTTCCGACGGCGACCACATCAACGCTTTATCCATTGCCGACACGCATCTTGACCTCACCCCTTGATAGCGGTCGCTTCGCGACCCACGATTCGAGTTACAAATATTAGCAATCGAACCGTATCAAATACCCGGTGCTACTGCGAGCACTAGTCAAGTACACATCAATAACATGTATATCATATATACCTTTGTTTGTCTTGCGGCCTTCTTATGCGCCAGATACTTGGGCGATTATGCTTCGATGGCGATCCCTTACAATAGTAGCACTCGAGAATCGACTTAGGTCCAACTCGGGTTTCTTTTCAGCGCAACAAAGCTTGCCGCCTTACTTCCTTCCGCTTTCCTTCTTGTCTTTCTTGAAACCAGTGTTCCTATTGATCATCAACACTTGATGTTCCTTTTGATCTCCACTTAGCAGTTTTAAGCATTGTGGAAGCTCGGGAGACTTCTTCATGCCTTGCATATTATAGTTCATCACGAAGCTCTTATAGCTAGGTGGCAGAGACTACAGAACACGATGGATGCCTAAGTCAATGGGAATCGATATTCCCAAGGACACAAGCTTATCGGCGTAACCCGACATCTTGAGTACATGCTCACTAACGGAGCTGTGCTCTTACATCATGCAGCTAAAGAACTTTTCTGAAGCGTTGTAGCCCTCTACAGCAGCATGTGTGTCGAAAATCATTTTCAACTCACCCATTGTATCAAATGCATTGCCGTTTTCGAAACGCTTTGAGTTCGCTCTAGCCCATACAATATGCCAATGAACTAAGTTGTGGTCCTCTGACGAGTCCGATAGACATTCTTCTCCTCGTCGGTCATCATCTAAAGGTGGGGACCTAACGGCGCTTCTAGCACATATTGCTTTTGTGCAGAGAGAATCCTCAAATTCATGGCCCATTCGGTAAAGTTGCTACCGCTCGTTGCTAGTTTCTCTTTCTCCATGAACACATTGAAATTAAAAGCGGTGGTGCCATCTACAACAGAATTTTTAAAGTTTAGACTAAGTGTATGATAGATTGAGTTCAACTAATCTATATTACGAATGAACTCCCACTCAAAAGCGACATCCTCGTGCCTTTTGGTGATTACATGAACCAAATCTACTACACCAAGTCCGATCATCACGTGAGTCGTATAGCTTCAAAGGCGAGCATCAAATGGGCATCATATCAACTATATGACTCATGCTTAACCTTTCGGTCCGTGTTCCGAGGCCATATGCGTACATGCTAGGCTCGCCAAGTTAGAACCTTAGTATTCGGCGTGTAATCGCTTTTACACCGAAATATGGTCGTGGATCCAAGAACACCCGATCATCACGTGATGTCTTGGAGCGACGAAAACATAATCGGTGCATACTAAAGGAAGAACACATTCTTATCTTGATATTTAAATGAGGGATCATCTTATTATGCTAACAAAGTGCTAAACAAGCAATATAAGATGCTATCAAACATCATATGTTTATTAGTGAAATGATATGGTTCCCGCAGATGATCTCTATCATGTGCATCGTGGTATGATCACTATCATACCTATATGTGTAAATCCAAGGTCTATGGATTTTACACGCTATGTGTGTTGTAAGAGTATAATCTCATACTTCTACGTACAACACTACCATATCATAACACTAGCCCAGCAACAATCTAAACTAGACGCCTCTAATTTATCCATTGCAAGTTTTACGTGGCTTAGGGCTTTCGAGATAGAACCGTTCTTACCTACGAACATGAACCACAACGAGGATAATCAAATTGTGGACAACTCGCTTGCAAAATAGATATTGACTATAGTAGGAGAGACAGACATGTAACACCCTCAGAATCGGACCTATGCAAGTTTGAGCAAAATTCACCAACCCGCATAGAAACGATTCAAAGGTGCCCACCAAGCACTTTCGTGCGGGTGGAAAACGAAGTAATAACATTACACAACAGTCTTCGATGGGACCCACAGAACAGATATATACAACAGCGACTCCAAGAGTCAAGAATACAAAAAATACGGTACAAAGATCCAAATCACCTTGAAAGGAAGGAGCGTCCGACTACGGACAAGATGCAAATGGGCTAAGAGCCCTGAAGAATAACCAATGGCGTCCATAACCCTGCCCAGGCCAAGCCGGAAGGGTAACCCTGCTAACGGCGTCGATCTCAAAACCTGCTTAAACAAAAGGGGTGCCGACAAAGGGCAAAGGAAAAAGAGGAGCGTCGATCGAGGCCAAGACAGCGAGGCTAGAATTGGCGGTCCTCGCCTACATAGGTATGGTGGATGGCGGCAAAAGATGCACTAAACAACCTATAGAGACTCGAATCAACTGGCGTATATCGGATGGGGGGGGGTAAGAATGACCTAACCGGATCCAACCTGAAGCTATCACCAAACAAACCCGTCCTGGTGTTTCCCCCTCGAGACCAAACGAGGAAGTCAACCGAGGAACTCACACGGTTGGCAGTTTTTCTTATGCGGTTATCGTTGCAGCAATTACTAGTCAGGTTTAGTTAATCATCCTGATAAAGATAAGCAGTGGGCACTTTTAGGTAATCATTCCGTTATAGTGGCAACACTTACTAGTCAAATACAATTATCATGAGATAACCCCAAAACCCAGCAGTTGTTGGTACTTTTATTTAGCCATTCCGTTGTGGTGAAGCTGATTACTAGTCAAATCGGAACAAGTCAATTTAAAACAGTAAACTTTAGTTATAGTTGTCTATGATCAGACACTGTGCTCCAAGTCGTCCATAACCGCGGACACGGCTTCTCGAAAAGATTTAACCCTGCAGGGGTGCACCAAAGTATCCACAGGCACTTCGACCCTTTTTGCCAGATCAGTTAACATACACCCATCGGTATGTCGGCGGGGCCTAAGTCACGACGTTCCCAGACCCAAAGCAAGCACGGGGCCACCCCACTAAGTATACCATAGCGAAGTCGGCCGGTCTCCGAGACGGACTCGGGGTTTTGCGTCAATGGTCGTGAACGACACGGAGTCCCCAATCGGGGCCGACACCGCGAAAACACTCCGCTTCCAAAAGCGATGCAGTGCTATCGCTGACAATAAATAAATAAAGCGTAAAGCATGGCATAAGTACAGGATAGTAATAAAGCCCCAAACTACTTGTGGCCCCAGACAATACTTTGAAATCGTAATTATCAATGGGGGCCCATATCTCCCCACCGTGGTTAGCGCGCTCGATCTCGGACAGTGTCAAGAACTCGGTCCTACGGGACACAAGTGGGCGTTCGGAAAACCAAAACTTACCTATCACCCACCGATGCCTCTGCTTAATTCAATTTTAGTTGTTAAACAGGAATTAAAGTGATACAATAATTAAACCAAGATCATCTTCATCGTCAACATGCGGCAATTCTCCAACAAGGGTGGTACTTGACGACAAGCAAAACACTTGAGCCAGCGACTACTACACGCGGGTCCAACTATCTACCAAACAACAGGTAATGGGATGTGTCCAAGGCTATATATGGCTGCAAGGGATATCACGGGTACGAAAAACTAGAGCATCGCAACACAGATAGCAAAGATCAACAGGAGGGAATAAATACTAGAAAGTAAGATGGGTAGAAAGGGGGAGATGCTCGCCTGAAAACATTGTCGAAGGGTTCATCCGAAGATCGGGGCGAAGCTCACATCAACTCAACGGCCTTATCCGCGAAGAAGCAAGACACTAGCAGAAAACCGGATGCACTATTTAATACAACGGCAGAAGATCGGCATGATGCATGCATGATGGATGACATGGCAAAGGTGCAATGCAATTAGGTCATGTTAAGCGGAACCGGGGTCCCGACAATTAATTAGTAGGTTCAAGTTGTTTAGAACCCCCGCAATTTAAATGTTGTTTAAACAAGGCAATATAAGATACCGGTTCGCTACACAAGTTTAAATGAGGCCGATATGAGACTAGATTTGCCCGCATATGGGCCC
The DNA here is from genome assembly GCA_030063025.1 of Avena longiglumis. NCBI lineage: Eukaryota > Viridiplantae > Streptophyta > Magnoliopsida > Poales > Poaceae > Avena > Avena longiglumis. Next base: position 40,400,291 of record CP125976.1, on the reverse strand, counting down.
CATATTTAATTATTAGGTGAATCGGCATAAGGCCCCCAAACCAATGCTATGAATGCGGGATTGACAATTAAATATGCAACAAGTTGATATCATGTTATAAAATAGGGTCCGGGAAAAGGGTGCACACATCAGAGGGGTCTCGACGATCTTGGTTCCGGGGTTCGGGGTCGGTCTCAGGGTTCGACGGATCTGGGGTTCGGGGTTCGGCGGAAGCGTTCTCGGATCCCGGGGTCGTTCTCGGTAAGGGGTAGATCTTGGTGCATCCGGGGAAGATTCTCGGTGTCCGTGAGGTAGTCCTTGGCGTTCACGAGGGAGTACTTGGTTTGGTGTCGGGGCGCATTGGGTCCGACCTGATCGGGGCGTTCTTGTCGCATGCAGATCTTGTCGGTGGTCTTGGCGTTCGGGGTCTTCGGCTCCGGGAAGGAGAGCTTGTCGATTCGGCGTCATCGAGGGAGTACTTGTCGTTTGGGATCATTTTGGGGTCTCGGACAACGGCCTTCAGTCTCCGTGAAGGAGAGCTTTGCGTGGTTCATCGGGCCCAGAGATCTTGTTTCCATGAGGTAGCACTTGTCCTTGGTTTCTTACCGGTCGTCTTCCGGTGTACCCCAGCGTCGGAGATCTTGTCGGTTTCCCTGTTGTTCTCTTGGTACCGCGACTCTCGGTGAATGGTGTTGGCGAGCTCGGGACAAAGCACGGGTACTGCGGCGGCGCGGGACGTGGATCCACAGGCGGCGCGGGGCGGGAACCGAGGAGGAGGCCGACGAACGGGTCCCGGCGAGCCGGAGAGGAGCTAGGCCGGAGGAGGTCCCGCGGGATCCCGAGGAGAGGCGGGCAGGGCTACTCGCGGCCAGGGGGGTTCTGGGCGGCGGAGGCGGGCGGCGTCGAGGTCACCAGCGGCGACGGTGGGGCCTGCGCGCGACGGGAGGCAGCGGCCGGTGATGGTGGTGGGCGGCGCGGGGACGGGAAGGAGCGGGGCGGTGGTGGCGGGGAGAGGCGGTGGTGCAGGCTTGGGAGGTGCGGGCGGGCGGGGAGGCGCCACGCCGAGGAGAGGTGGAGGAGCTTGCGGGCGAGGAGGAAAGGAACGCAGCGAGGAGGGAGGCGGCGGGCAGGCGGATGGCTGTGGCGATGGGTGGCGTCGGGGCTCGGGAGGTGGCGCTTGGCGTGGCGGGAGCCGGTGGGCGGAGCGGCGGCGATGGGTGGCGTCGGCAGCGTGCGGGAGGAGGGGCCGCCTGCATGGGCCGGGCTCGAGGAGGAGGCAGTGGGCGGCACTGTGAGGGCGAGCAGGCGGAGGCGCACGGCGGGGGCGTCCGGCGGTGGAGGTGGAGGGCAGGGGTCGCGTTGGGGAAAGGGAGGAGGAAGGAGAGAGGATGAGGGCGATGGTGGGGTGTGGGTCCCGCGGTGGGGCCCGCGTGGCAGGGACGTGGGGCTGGCGCGCGCGGGTGCTGCGTGTAGCGTGTGTGTGTCGGCTGGTGGGGGAACTGAGTGGGGTGAGAGGGTCCAGGGAAAGAGAGAAAAGAGAGGGAGGGAAGAGGGAGGCCATGTGGCGCTTGGGGATTGGTGGAGGGTTAGGGAGAGGGTGAGGTGGCACAAGCCTATAGGTTGGGGTGAGGTGGCCAGGGTGGGTTGGGTAGAATATTAGGTGGGTTTAGGATTAGATGGGGTAGGCAGGTTGGGGTGGACCGTTTTAAATAAACAGGGGTGGTCGTTCGGGTCAATCGGCCCGTTCGACTGCCCCGCAAAAATAAAGATAAATTTTATTTGTTTAAACAACACTATTTGCAAACCGATAGCAACAAACAAAAATAATTCTGGAGACCCGGGGTTTGGCGTTTGAAAATAAAGAGGGGCGTTTAGAAAACAACACGGGTTTTGCAAACATAGTTTTAGCAAACAATGCATGATGATGACGATGCAATGCACAAATTCAACGCGATTTTCTAGTAGTGGTTTTGCGGGATGCCACAAGACACCCGCTAGCCACTTATGCAAACTAGTTGCATGTCAAGCGTGGAACAGGTCTCATGTGAGAGGACATGTAAAGTTTGTCCGGGCCGCTTCATCCCACTATGCCACCAATATCAAAAATTACAACAAAGGAGCAACAACATGATCATCATCGCCCACATACTCATATGTGTACTACCCGTGTAAAGTATCTACGCATAGATCCGGCTCTGATACCACTGTAGGGTTCGCAGCATAGAAAACAAAAATTTTCCTACGATGTGAACTATATACCAAGATCTATCTACTAGATACAAACAACGGGCGGATGTATATCCGTAGAGAACATACCCTTGAAGACCGACAAAGCTTAACGAGTTGAACTCGTGGTTGATGTAGACGATCTCTTGCCGATCTCAAGATCGAGAGGAAGTCCTAGCGCCGCAAATCAGCAGCGCATCCGTGCTCGCACACACGTTCGAGGCACCAAGCAACCTCCGCCTCCTCGCTCCAGCGATGCAGCGGAAGCACAAATCTTTCTTCTGAATAGCCACCGGAACATGTATCTCGCTAGTCCGAGACCATGGGGATAAATTCTAGAGGGAGAGATCCTTCACGAGGAGGTGTGAGAGACAAGTGAGGAGGGGATCCTTTTATAGGAGGAGGGGCACCCAAGGGGTGGCCGCCATGGGGGGCCCCTCCCTCCTTCATTCATGTGGGTGGACACTCCACTCACAAAATGCCCTTTAAAATCCCTCCACTCAAAAGTCCATTCAAATTCCCATTAAATTTCCACCAAATTTAATGCAAACTCTCATTAAATAAAACTCTTTTATTTTATTCAGAATTTTGTCAATTACTTTAATGACAAACATTCACAAATAACCCCTTGCTAGAATTCTATTTCACATGCATAACCACTTTATGCAATTTCACCCGAAACTTTGTTTTGGTATCTAGTGAAATAAATTCCTGCGCTTGTTCATTCTTTCGGCATGAAACATTTGCTCCAATTGGATGTCAGTGTCTCTTAAGTGTGTCACCCTACGGTTCGTGAATAATACGGACATGATCGAGACCCCTCTCGGATCAATAATCAGAAGCGGGATCTGGAGACCCATACTGACTCCCACACATTCAACGATGACTTTCTTGTGATCGTCGGAACCTTTTACGCTAGTATCTTAATCCCTTTGTTTCACGATATATTACATGTCCGAGATTCGATCATCGGTATCTCCATACCTAGTTTGATCTCGTTACCGACATGCACTCTTTTCTCGTTCCTGTTGGAGATATACCCAAGAGGCAATAATAAAGTGGTTATTATCATATCTTCACACTTATGATAAATGTTTACATACCATGCTATAATTGTATTAACCGGAAACATTAATACTTGTGTGATTTCTAAACTAAAATAAGAGTCCCTAGTAAAGCCTCTTGCTAAACTAGCTTGTTGGTTAATATATGATCAAGGTTTCCTGATCATGAACATAGAGATTTTATTAACAACAAGATCATATCATTAGGAGAATGATGTGATGGACATACTCCTATAGATAAGCGTAGCATAAAGATCAAGTCATTTCAATAGTTCAATTGCTATATGCTTTCTGATACATAGTAACCTAATTCCTTCGACCATGATATCATGCATATCACCTTTACCGGATGGATGCTTTGATGACATCAAACACCACACCGTGGCGGGTGGCTATAAAGGTGGCATTAAGTGTTCGGAAAGTATTGGTTGAAACACATGGATCAAGAGGGATTTGTCCATCCACATGACGGATAGATATACTGGGCCCTCTCGGTGGAATGTCATCCAATTAGCTTGCAAGCATGTGACTGGGTCTGGGGATCACATATCACGGGAGCGAGAAAAGAGTACTTATCGGTACGAGGTTGAACTAGGTATGCGGAGATACCGACGATCATAACCTCGGATAAGTAAACTATCGTGAGACAAAGTGAAATTGGTATCGTATGTAAGTGGTTCATTCGATCGCAAAGTAATCGTAGAAATATGTGGGACCATATGAATTTCAGATTCCTCTATTGGTTATTGGTCGGAGAAGTGTCTCGATCATGTCCGCATAATTCAAACCGTAGGGAGACACACTTAAGGATTCGACGTTGTTTTGAGTAGTTATGGTATTATGAGAAAGAGATCGAATGTTGTTCGAGTCTCGGATGGGATCCGGATATCACGAGGTGATCCGGAATGGTCCGGAGAATAAGATTCATATAAGGAAAGTCCCGTTTGAGTTCGGGAATGATTCCTGTTTTCATCGGAATGTTCTAGAAGGTTCCGGATTGTCCAAGACTCGGGGAGGGTACATGAGTGTCATTGAATGATTGCATCATGTACTAAGTGTTCTTGCTGTTTCAAAAACATGAAAGTAAAATTGCCGCTTGAAAGTCAAACGGCTAAAACAGAAACTGGGAAACAGGAAACTGTGGGAAACAAGCAAGAGGAGTTGGAACCAACCTGGAGGAGGAGTTGGACTCCTCCAGGCCGGCGCCCAGCCCTAGGCCGAGTTGGGGAGGGACTCCCTCCCTCCCCTGGCGCGCCAAGGCCCCTCCACCTATATAAGGAGGGGCAGGGCTCCTCCTAGACACACACAAGTTTCTACCTCTAATCTCAGGTTTAGAGCCGTTTGGTTTAGAGCTTCTAATTGCTTTAGCCTGCGGTTTAGAGCCTTCTAATTGGTGTGTCTAAATCTCTAGACCACTAATAGCCCTCTCTCATAATCCACCATACTCGCTCCGGCTTAATGAAGCCTCACGGATCTCCCTCTACTTCGGTACCACGCCGCCAGGCCGGAATCGCGAGGAGAGTGCTACAACCTCCGTTTCTTTGGAACAAGGAGAGGAAGGTCTTCGCGAGTACCGAACGTGACCGATCATGAAGCGCCGGAACGCAGCGCCGGAAGGATCGTCACACGATCTTGAGATCGGTGTACGACTACATCACCCACGAGAATCGCCTCGTTAAACACTTTGGAATCTTCGAGGTAAGTTATTCCATCGACTCGTTGCTACAATCTAGTAGATAGATCTTGGCTTGTTTGTTTGTATGCGATAGAAATTTTTGTTTTCCATGCTACGAACCCCTACAAAGGGTATCGAGCCGTGTCTATATGTAGATCTGTTGCAGTAGAACACAATGGTCATTGGGCGTTGATGCTTTTATTGTCGATTGCTTCTTGTGTACTTTGCATCTTGCGGTATGTTGGGATGAAGCGGCGGCTAACCTTACATGACATCGTTCATGAGACTTGCTCCACGCTTGACATGCAACTTGTATTGCATAAGTGGCTTTATGGTGCGCTTTCTCCTAGCATAGTTAAGATCCAATTTACAACGGGTAATCAACAATGCTAGTATCAATGTTGTGGTTCTTGTTCGTAGTTAGAACGACACTTATTGAAAGCCCCAAACCACGTAAAATATGCAAAGAAAGTAGAGGCATCTAACTTTGTTTTGCGGGTGTGTGATGATGTGATATGGCCATGATTGTGATTATATTTGATGTATGCAATGTCCTTTATTGTAAGTTGGCAACGGTGAGCCATATGGTTGTCTTTAATTTATGTTAAGACCCGTGTCTATTCAAAGTAGTTGTAATAGTTGAAGCCGTGGACGACAACCATGGTGAAGGCCATTGACCTTGATGCAATGCCGGTGATGATGGAGATCATGTTCGTGCTTGAATATGGAGATCGGAAGCACAAAGAAGAAAGGCCATATCATATCACATATTATGAATTGCATGTGATGTTAATCCTTTATGCATCTTGTATTGCTTAGTAGACGACGGTAGCATTATAAGATGATCCCTCATGCACATGAATTTCAAGTCATAAAGTGTTCACCCTTAGTTAGCACTGTTGCTAAAGCTTGTTGTTTTGAAGAACCACGTGATGATCGGGTGTGTTAGATTCTACAAGTGTATACAACGTGAGCAAGCCAGATTTGCTCATGCGGAAACTAAGGTTTGATCTTGACAAGCCTAGCATGTACAGACATGGCCTCAGGAACACGGATTACCGAAAGGTAGAGCATGAGTCATATAGTAGATATGATGAACATGTTGATTGTTCGCCATTGAAGCTATATCAACTCTCGTGATGATCGGTTTTGATGTGGTGGATTTGGTTCGTGTGATCACTAAAACAATGTGAGGGATATTGTTTTGAGTGGGAGTTCACCTAGATTAATTTAATTATTAATTAGAACTCAATTTATCATAAACTAAATCAAAGTGAATTTGCATAGTTGTTGTAGTCATTGGCATCCGTTTACCACCTTGCGCTTAGTTATAATTGAGATGATAGAACTATAGAATTCGTTAGTTACTTTCTAACTGGTATCGTATTGTTTTGAAGTGTTAATCTAAAGTTTAAAAGTCCTATTGCAAACTTTCAAGAAGTTCGTTACTCCATGAAGTTTAATAATTAGTATTAAATCAAGAGTAACAATTCCAAGTGTTAGTATATAAGTATCATGTTTGTCTCCATGATTCTTGATATTCAAAGGATTCTCTTAATATCAAGATTATCTAGGATCTGAAAGAGTTGTTTCAGAAACCATGATGTGTGGAAGATATTGTGATATCTGAAACGAAGTTTTGGTTACAACATGATAGAGTATAATATGGCAAAGTTCATGTTCTCATATTTTGATGAGGATTTGCAAAAGGTTGGAGACACTTGTTGTCCTAATCCTCCAAAAGGTTTTGGATAGCAACATTATACTCATAATTCATCGTTATAAGCTAATAGTAGCTTGATCATGGACGATTCCATGATAAGGGTGAATATTTGATGTAGGTAAAATGTTTACTACACCAAGAGATTACTAAAGAAAGGAATTTGAAAGAACACCAAACATTTGATGATGGTGATCTACTTCAAAGTGCAAGTCTAAAGACATTGGTATTTAACTATACACGCTTTGGACTATGTGTCATATGAATGACTCCACTAATTGATAGATTCTTTCAAACAGAAAAGGAAATACTGAAAGAGAATCTCATAAGTATATGGCAGAAAAGAAAAGACTAGAATTGTTCAGTTTAAGTATATAGATGATATACATGTTATGGCTATATTCTTTGCTTATTAAACAATGTGGTTCTTAAGTATTTGATACTGAATTTGTTGGTGTGAATCGTCATACGAAACAACACAATTCATGAACTACAATGGCCTAAATAACTAGCAAAAGAATATGTGATGATGTTCATCGAGAACAAAATAAAGGGTTATTGTGTTGCTCGTTAAACATCAAAGCTTGCCTTCAAGATTTGTTTTATCAGGTATTATGAGAACAAAAGGGTTGTTCAAATAATTGCCGTAATCTATAAAAGATGGATGATTTGCAAATCTCGTTGGAGAAATCACATCCATAAAACTGGTACTAAAAAAATGTCGAAAGACAAATTGATTGAAAGATCACTTAGGAAGTGACATCGCCGTTTAAATTATATTGGAAAGAAAACATGAAGAAACTCCATATGGATGGAATTTTGGAGTCTATTTGATTTTGATCAAATGACGCTTGTGAAACTTTCCTAGAGATAATTAAAACTTCGTTCATAGGCCAAAAGGGAACGATAGACTAGCTTATTGGAACTTGTACATATTGTTGTACGAAATCCATTATGTGTAGTCAAAAGTGATGGATTTCAACTTCATATGCTTTCTCCGAAAATTTGAGTAAATATATGAATATTTACTTAATAAGGATGAAGTGTGAAATATTTGAAAAGTTCAAGGTTTTTCAAGATGAAGTGCAAAATCTTTACTATTAAAAAGAAGTTGGTGTTGGTACGTCCACTTTGACACTTTGACATCAAACATCGAAGGCATCTAGACCATCCGATTTACATCCGACCTCTCGCGGGTTTCACAACCGAATAAGGAAAGATCTAAAAAAAATCACCTCATAAACAAAAATCCCGGATTGCATGCACAATTAAAGAGGATAATAATAACAATAATTTTATAAGTAATCAGTAATTTACGTAACTGAAATC